>PVLC010043412.1:0-12547 GCA_004027655.1 Graphiurus murinus | reverse complement strand
GGGGGGGGGGGGGGGGGGGGGGGGGGGGGGGGGGGGGGGGGAGCGGGATTCTTTTCTCTTCCTAAGTCTAAATTCCTGACTAATAATATTTCTATGGCTCTAGCTGTTCCTTCCCATATCAAGCCAATGGGGCATTAAAAGTTCAATTATTAAAAATAAGAAAGGGGGAGTTATATCCCCAGACACCGCAAAATTCTTTGAACCATGCTCTTTTTATTTTAAACTTCTAAAATGTGGATGTACATGGTCGTTCGGCTGCAGACACATTTTGGCATCCTAGTACTTGTGACAACTATGCTCAGGTTAAATGGAGAGATCCCTGCATGGGAAAATGGCATGGACCTAATCTGGTATTAATATGGGGTCGAGGGCAGGTATGTGTTTTTCCACAGAATGAAGAAAGCGCAGGGTGGCTTCCTGAGAGGCTGGTGCAAGTATCGGGATCAAAGCCAGACAGCAATGATGCTATGGTGGATGTGGCTGATGATGGTCTCAGCGCAGATGACGTCAGCTGAGAGGTACTTATTTCCCAGATCTGCCATTGTTACATCCAGTGGTATGGGAAGGGAGAGAGATCATAGTAACTGTGAACAACTCTCATCTATTGGGCCTGCCTGCAACAGCTAGTTCTCCACCTTCTAAAAGTGTGCCTATTAATTATACAGGACTAGGTACTGGACTACCCATTTGTTTTTCCAAAAATGTGACTGTTCCTGGATGTTTACTATCTAAGCTGCAGACTTATATATGGAAGTTGGGAGCTGCAGTAGGGGAAGTGAAACCATTTAATAAGCATGAGATGAGACCTGAAAATGTAACTGCATGTGTGCATTTACCTTATATGATATTGATTGGACATGTTAATATTAGCTTTACTAATCGTTTTAATTTTACTTGTCAAAATTATATTCTTACCTCCTGTGTGTCTAACATACCTAGTGGAATGCAAATTATGGTAGTTAAACAATCTTCCTTTGTCTTGTTACCTGTTGAGGTATCTGGACCTTGGTATAGTGATAAGGGGTTACAAGTGTTGCAAGAAATTGATCAGGCATTGAATCTCCCCCGCAGAATGGTTGGACTAATTATTGCTGGAATTGTAGCTCTCCTTAAACTTTTAGCTACAGCTACAACTGCTGCTGTTGCTTTATCTCAAGACGTACAGACAGCTTCTTTTGTTAATCAGATGTCTAAAAATGTTACTTGTACTTTAGGAATTCAAGAGCATATAGATATTAAATTAGAACAGATTAAATGCCTTACATGATACTGTTTTATACTTAGGAAATGAGGTTCAGGATTTAAAGACTAGTATTCAAGAGTTAAAGATTTGAACAAGTTTAAAGTGTCATGCTGAATTTGATTGGATCTGTGTTACTTCTAAAGTTTATAATCAGAGTGATCATAGCTGGGATAGGATTAAAGCACATTTGCTAGGAATATGGCATCATGAAAATATGTTGTTAGACTTAGTAAAGTTACATCAAGAAATTACTAATCTTAAAGATGCTGAGACTCTTACTTTTCTTTCTTTTTTTTTTTTTTTTCTTTTTTTGCCGTACTGGGGATTGAACTCAGGGGCTTTCTACCTTCGAGCTATACCCCCAGCCCTATTTTTTATTCTTTATTTTGAAACCAGGTCTCACTAAGTTGCAGAGTGCCTCACTAGGTAGCTGAGGCTGGCCGTGAACCCGGATCCTCTGGTCTCAGCCTCCCAAATGCTGGGATTACAAGCGTGTGCCACCACGCCCGGCTCAGACCCTTACTTTTGATGCAGCTAAAACTGCTCAAGATATTCTGGAAAAATTACAAGCTGTCCTGCCTTCCTGGTCATCGTTCACTTCTTTAATTGGAGGCCTTTTAGGTATTGGGATTTTATTGCTCCTAGGTCTGTGTTTGCTTCCTATATTGGTGCAAAACTTTGTCAGCACTATATGGAAAATAAAAGCTGATATGCATGGAATAAAGCTCCGTATGAGCCCCTATGCAGGAATTGGTAATCAATGATGGGTAAGATTCTCTTAAGGACAGGTCAACCTAAGACAGGACATAGGTGTATATCATTTATGCTCCCATGATGGGTAAGACTTGTATCTTAAAGAGAACAACCTAAGACAGACAGTTTGCTGTGTCTCAACTATGAGAGTTGATGACTTTTGTTCTATAATTATATAAGGGGGGAGACTGTTGGAGAACAACAGTGCTCAAGGTCTGTTTTTGCAGACTCACAGATGCATAGAAGTTTGTTTCTGAAGGAATGCAGATTCTCATAACCTGTGCTGATTACTGACCAAGGGCAAGAGTACTGTTTTGTCTCAAGATGTTTATTCAGACTGTTACAGTAAGAACTATGTGAATATTTGTTCTTTGAACCTTAGACCTAGAGAAGATTGTTTTCACAGATGCAACCATTGTGAGAAAGTTTTAACCGTGATGTATACTCTGATGCTCTAAAAAGTATTTAAGGGCTGAGCTGAATAAACTCAGAGCTGCAGTATTCACTGACAGTCCTCCTGAATCTATCTCTTGTCTTTCTTTCTTTTTCTTAATCCTCATTCCCCCTTTCAGGACCGTTCAACTTTGCCAGGTGGACACTGGCACTTAATTTTGAGTTTTAGGTGTCTGCCTGATGTAACTTTGCATTGTTAAAATGAGGAAACAAATGGCAATTCTCATCCTATGGGGAGGGCTGATAGGGCTGCTGCAGCCAGCTACTGCAATCACCATTGATGTGACCAAGACTGGCATAGCTGTGAGTGTCAAATTTGATGCATGCCAGGTTATACCTTGTGGCAGCTTAGAAAATCAGCGGCGACTCTCCCAAGTTGACAAATTATCTCTGCCCTGAATCAACGTCCGGTTATACTGGGACTAGAGCTTGCTCTTATTGGAACAGGATCAGCTGGACCACCAACCCCCAAGGGTGGACGGTCAATATAAACCAAGTCACCCCAGTATCCCAGAGGCCTCTAAAGAAAATAACGCACTTTATCTGTACAAGGCCTCCACCAGCTTGTAAAATTAACAAGTACAATCCTGTGTGGATAGGTATGAAAATGCTTACATGATGGACCATGAACCAGCAGTGGCTACCAGGGTCTATGGTTTGGGAGCAGATGTCCTTGTGAAGACCTTATAGGCCGTTTCAAGCTGCAGCTCATTAAGCCAAGCCCCCCCTGCACCCCTAATAACAGAGGCTCCAGCCCCTGTATCTTCCAATCAAACATTACTAAGGGAAGCTAGAAATGACCCAGCCAAGGTAACTATGTTCTTTGGGCATAATAGAATGAAATTCTTGCACACGCTTTTCTTAACCAGAGGCCAAACACCAGAGGCTGTCTTATCTTAAAATTTTGGCCTTCCAAATATTGAACTAAAAAAAACTCTTTTATTTAGAAAGTTAGCCTGCCTAAGGATGTTCTGTTACAATAATGCAAAACTAATACAAAACATTGGTATTTCAAGTGGGGTTGTTGCTAATAAGGATGGAACTATCTTTGGAACTGGGCTATGGGCAGAGGCTAGAAGAGTTTCCAGGAAGAGGTTAAAAACAGCCTAGAATGCAGTAAACAGAGCATTAGGGGCAATTCTGGTTTAGGTTCAGGAAAACTAGGGAACTAGTCTCAGATGGAAATGAGAATTGTATTAGAATTGGACAAATGTGGAAAAGAGCATGGCCGCACTGAAGCACTGAATCCATGCCTTAATTATTTTTTTTAAATTTTTTGGTGGTACTAAGGATTAAACACAGGGACACTTAACCTTTGAACTAAATCCTCAGCCCTATTTTATCTTATTTATTCAATCAATCTATCTATCTATCTATCTCTATCTATCTATCTCTATCTATCTATCTATCTATCTATCGTGGTACTGGAGATTGAACCCAAGGGCATTCCACCTCTGCAGTACACACCCCTACTTTTACATGTATGTATGTACGTACATACGTACGTATTAAGTGGTACTGAGGGTTGATCCTAGGAGCATTCTGCTTCTGAGCTATACCCCCAGCCCTATTTTATTTTTTATTTTGAAACAGGGTCTTACTAAGTTGCAGAGGGCCTTACTATACTGCAGAGGCTGACCTTGAACCTGGACCTTCCGTTTCAGCCTCCCAAGTACTGGGATTGTAGGCGTGCACCACCATGCCCAGCTCCCATTTTACTTTTTATCTTGAAACATGGTCTCACCGAGTTGTGGAGGGTCTGGCTAAGTTGCTGAGACTGGCCACAAACCTATTATCCCCCTGTCTCAGCCTCCTGAGTAGTAGGATTGCAAGCATTCACCACTACACCCAGTTTTACTTTTTATTTTGAAACAAGCCCTCACAGCCAGGTGTGGTGGCGCACACTTGTAATCCCAGCATTTGAGAGGCTAAGACTGGAGGATCCAGGTTCGTGGCCAGCCTCAGCTACCTAGTGAGGCATTCCACAATTTAGTGAGACCCTGTTTCAAAATAAAGAATAAAAAAGCTCGGAGGTAGAATGCCCCTGAGTTCAATCCCCAGTACTGGAAAAAAAAAAAAGAAAAGAAAAGAAAAGAAACAAGGCCTCACTATATTACTGAGGCTGAGGTTGGACGCAAGCCTGTGTTCCTTTTATCTCGCTGCCTAAGTACTGGGATTACAGGTATGCACCACCATGCCCAGCTCATGCCCTAATATTTTTATGGAAGGGCAAAAATAAGAATGATAGACTTGCCGGGCCTAGTGGCACACACCTGTAATGCCAATACTTGGGAGGCTGAGAGAAAAGTTACAGTGAGACTTCTGGCACCCTAGTGAGACCCTGTTTCAAAATAAAAAAATAAAATAGGAGCCAGGCGTGGTGGCACATGCTTGTAATCCCAGCATTTGGGAGGCTGAGACCGGAGGATATGGGTTCGGGGCCAGCCTCAGCTACCTAAGTGAGGCACTCCACAATTTTGTGAGACCTACTTTCAAAATAAAGAATAAAAAATAGGGCTGGGGGTATAGCTCCAAGGTAGAATACCCGTGAGTTCAATGCCCAGTACTGCAAAAAATAAATAAATAAATAAAAATAAAATAGGGCTGGAGAAGTAACTTGCAGGTAGAATACCTCTGTGTTCAATCTCTAGTACTACACACAGAAAAAAAGAATGGTAGACTAATTTATTTGCTGGCAGACATTTCAAAACAAGTTATTCAGGTTGTGGCATGGGTATTAACTGGACATTTTTACTGAGATTTACAGCGAGACTCAGAGCAAAAGGCAGAACAGGCGAGCTTCTTTGCTCAAAAATGCCAAATAAGCAGTAAGATGGTGCATGCCTATAATCCCAGTACTTGGGAAGCTGAAGAAGAGGCTCCTAAGTTCAAGGACAGCCTCAGCTAATTAGGGAGGCCCTCAGAAACTTAGCAAGACCCTGATTCCAAATAAAAAATAAAAAGAAAATGAGAAATGTGTGCATGTATGCCTTTTTCAGCTGGTACCTAACAAAGATGTATGAGTACAGTGCACCAATTTAAATAAATAAATAAATAAATATAAATAATATATATTAATATATATAATAAATATATTATATATATAAAACCTAAAATAAAAAATAAAAAAAGCTGAGATATAGCTCAGAGATATAATACCCATGGGTTCAATATCCAGGACCAAAAAATGTTTAAAAAAGAAGGCCAGACAGCATTCTGTGCCAAGAGCCGGCCCTAAGTGAAGTTGGCTTTGCACGCTTATTGATGGCAGTTGGTATTTTCCATTTTGGAACTTCCCAGGCACATACAAATATCAACACTTCAGGATAGTCTAATCAAAACAACTTTTAGTATGGATAGAATATAAAACTCTACATAAAAACTCCTGTGACCAGGTATAGCAGCAAGAAAAAGAGAATAAAGGAATTTTAGGAGCATTAACTTATTTTATTATCAACAACTATATTTAATAGAATATAATTTACTTTTAAAAGTACTGATATCATAAGTCTACAGCTTACAACAAGAAATAGGCTCTATACACTTTGTGTTATTTACACAGTCTTACATACACACCCTACACGCTCTCAGTAATCTCCAGAGAAAACAGCCACAGTCCACTTGGCAAGACTGTGGACAGCAGCTTTCAACAGGAACCGAGACACACAGCCTCCCTTCTCAGCTGCGCACGGCGGGCATGGGCGTGTAGTGACGAATCTGAGGTACTTGTTAAAGACTTTAACTTTGTTCCATGCCTGCCATGAGTGACAGGGCGAGAGATTCCACTGTAAGAATAAAAAACACAGGTTGAAAAAATAGGGTTAAGCATTTTTAGGTGGTAATAAATTTAAAACTGAAATGCATTTAAAAATGTGTTCAATTTTTAATTAAAATACACCACTATTTAATGAATAAGGATGTAAGGATGGTTACCTTAATATATTAACTATGAATAGAAAAGCCAATATGACTTATTTCAACCTTTTTTTTTTTGTACTGAGGATTGAACCCAGGGACATTCTATCTCCAAGCTACATCCCCAGCCCATTTTCTTTTCTTTTTTTTTTTTTGTGGTACTGGGAATTGAACTCAGGGGCATTCTACCTCCGAGCTATACTCCTAGCCCTATTTTTTTTTTCTTTATTTTGAAACAGGGTCTCACTAAGTTGCATAGTGCCTCACTAGGTAGCTAAGGCTGGCCTCGAACCCAGATCCTACAGTCTCAGTCTTCCAAATGCTGGGATTACAAGCGTGCGCCACTACGCCCGGCTTCATTTTGTTTTATGCTGAAACAGGTTCTCACTAGGTTGCTGAGAGTCTTGTTAAGTTGTTGAGGCTAGTCTCAAACCTGCCATCCTAGCCAGGCATGGTAGCACATGGTTGTAATCCCAGTACTTAGGAGGCCAAGACAGGAGGATCACAGGTTCAAGACCAGCCTTGGCAACTTCATGAGACCCTGTTTCAACATAAAAAATAAAAGTGGGTTAGGGGTGTAGCTCTGAGATAGAATGCCTCTGGGTTCAACTCCCAGTACAAAAAAACCCTGCTTTCCTTGTTGCACCACCACACCTGGCTCAAATCATTTTAATTTCAAAACAAAAACACCTAGGCATTTCACTGAGTAAAATATTATTTGTCCCAAGTGGCATAAAGCCCAGATCCAGCTCATTACACAGTGATCCCTTCCAACCTGCAAATGGCATCGACATGATGATCCAGCATAAATGTGGGCAAACACATCCGCAATTCCTCCTACACAATTACAACACGATGGTTTTTAAATGTCTAGATACTCTTTTTATATTCATTTTTGTGGTATAGAGGAATGAGCCCAGAGGTATTCTAGCTCTTTTTTTTTTTTTTTAAAAAAAAGGGAGTCTCACTAGGTTGCTAAGACTCTCACTAAATTGCTGAGGCTGGCTGCAAACCTGCAATCCTTCTGTCTTGGCCTTCCACGCCCCACTGGCTACTCTTAAAAGTGTACTATAATCTGAACACGCAGAAATGGGTAAGAGATTTACTGTATACACATTCTTTACCAAAAAAGTTGGGCGAAGAGATACTTAATTCTTTGTTTCCACAGCTTAACAGCTTTCCCTTCTCCCAGTTACCCACCTACAGACCTGTCTACTTCACACCTCCTGTTCTGAACTCTTTTTCCTTTTTTTTTTCTTTTGTACTAGGGATTGAACCCTAAGGCATTCTACCTCTAAGCTGCATCCCCAGCCCATTTTATTTTTTTATTTTGAAACACGGTCTCGCCAGGTTGCTGAGGTTCTCACTAAGTTGCTAAGGCCGGCCATAAACCTGCAATCCTCCTGTCTATGCCTCCCAAGCACTGGTATTACAGACAAGCAGTGCCAGTCTGACTAAGAAAATCTTTAGTCCTAGTCATCTACATATGATATTCACTCACCCCACAGTAATTTTGAGAAAACGGTTCAAAGCATGGCTCAACTGCAGACTTTCCCATTTTGAAAATGGCAAGAAATTGAAATTCTTCATAAGAAAACATAAAAGTAGTAATAGTATAATATGATGTACTCACAGTGGGGAAAAGATCCTCTACAGACGGCTTTGTTTAGAATGGTCACAAGAAACATGTGGCAGTTCTTAAAGTCAGACTCCATCTTCTCTATGGATTCCATTCTAGGAAGGAAAGTTCCAATCTGTGTAAATGCATAAGGGCTGGCAGGCACACTGCAAAATATCTTGGGAGCAATTTCAAATGTACTTTAGTTAATTAATTAAAGTCCTTTAAAGATTATAAAATAAAACACAACAGGTCTTGGCTTAAAGATAAAAATTTTCAAACGGTTTTAAGGAAAGTTTCATTAGGATATAATACCATGCTTTTTAAAGATAGTTCTAGATCTAGTGTGACTGGGGATACTTCCTTTTCCTTCAGTCTATATTTGTATAGGCATATATACTCTGTGAAACAAAGAATGTATTAAAGACATAAAATTCTAAAATTTGGAAATACTGAAAGAGACTTTTAAAATGGAAGATACCTGGGATTTCCTACTCAGCCATAAAGAAGAACAAAATCATGTTCTTTGCAGGGAAATGGATGCAACTGGAAAACATTATGTTAAGTGAGATTAGCCAGTCACAAAGAGTAAAGAAACATATGTTCTCCCTAATATGTGGATGTTAGGGAGTAGATGGGACATAAGAGGGTCCCCGGATGAAAAAGTAGAGACCCTCGATAAACAAAGAAGTAGACTTAACCGAAGGGAATGGACGGGGGGTGGGGGGGGGAGAGTATACTAAGGCACATGATATACTTACACAATTATATCAAGATCACTCACTGAACTGAACTTGAGAGGGAGGGAGGGCGAGGGAGCGGGGTGGGAATTGGGGATAGGGTCAGATGAGAAATGTGTACACATTTGTCTTTATCAATTTGTACCTAACAAAAATGTATAAATACAAAGCACGAATTATTATAATAAAAAAATAAAAATAAAAATAAATAAATAAAATGGAAGATACCCAATATTGTGTGTGTGTGTGTGTATACACACACACACACACACACATATATATATATACACATATATATATATATAAATTCTCTCTTGTATAGAGAGAATGCCACAACTGCTTTCTGGGTGCCCACTGCACACCTCCGGTAGGCATCCACTCAGAGCCCCAGCACAATGCTATGTGGCACATTTGAAACATTCAAAGCATTCTGTTCATAAAGATTTCATAAGTATATACTTTAAAAATAATGATTTCTGATTTTTATTCAGTCATAAGGAAGAACAAAATCATGTCATTTGCAGGGAAATGGATGGAACTGGAAAACATATGCTAAGTGAGATTAGTCAGTCACAAAAAGTAAAAACTTGTATGCTCTCCCTAATACGTGGAAGCTGGGGAGTTAGTGGGACGTAAGAGGGACTCCAGATGAAAAAGGAGAAACCTTAGATGAGCAAAAAAAGTGACTTAACTGAAGGTGATGGGGAGAGGGAACACCCTAATGCACATGATATACTTTCACGAACATAATCAAAGTCAATCACTGAACTGAACTTGAGAAGGAAGGAGGGCGAGGGAGTGGGGTGGGAATTGGGGAAAGGTTAAATGAGAAATGTGTGCATGTATGCCTTTACCAGCTTGTACCTAACAAACATGTATGATTATAATGCACCAATAAAAAAATAGAAAAAAAATTATTTCTTTCAAAACACAGCCTCAATACCATTTGCTTACAATTACTTAACACTTATTAAATACCAAATCATCAGCGGGTGTTTAAGCAAATTTCATATCATTTCTACACCTTTTCACTTCCCTGCTTTAGATCTGAATCAGGATCAGTTAACTTCCATACATTGTAGAGGCTGTTGCTTCTGAAATCCTCCTCCTTGCTTTTTTCTCACAATGTGTTGACGGAACCAAAACAGTTCAAGTTTAGCAAAACATAGGCAGCAGTGCCCCCCAGTGACAAATTTTTGTTCTCCTAAAAAAATAAGTAATTTTTTTTTTTGGCTGGTATTTCCCACCTCTTTTTTATTTAAATTTTGAGACAGGGTTTCACTGAATTACCAGATGTTGGCGTTGAACCTGAGATCCTCCTGTGTCAGCCTCCCAGGTACTACTGGGATTACAGGTGTGCACTACCATGTCTTATACAGATTTTTTTTTTTTTTTTTTGGTGGTACTGGGGATTGAACCCAGGGGTATTCTACCTCTAAGCTATATCCCCAAACCTATTTTATTTTTTTATTTTGAACCCAAGTTACATTTTGAATGACACCAGCACTATAGTGAACTCTCTTTACTGACATGGAATAAGTACAAGATACTGTTATAAAAGGCCTAGTCAGCCACACATGCACTTTTATTTTAGAAGATTAATACAATTATCACTGCTTTAATCTTATAAACAAGCAAGGACATAAATACTTAGTTGTACATTCAAGTAACAGTAGAGGATGGTTGGGCTGGGGATGCAGCTCAGTGACAGAACATGTGCTTAGCACCTACAAGGCCTGGGTTTACCTCCAGGACAAACAACTTCCTCTCAAAAAAAAAAAAAAAAAACAGTAGAGGGAGATCTACCAAAAAAGGTGGGCTCGTGAAGAAAGAGTAAAAAAGACCTTAGAAGATGGGACCCAGACCTAAGAGCAGGAGCAGTCATGCTTGTCCCTTTGTTAGATGAACAAAACTTCAAGTGTATGCATGTAACGGATCAACCAAAACAAAAGTATAATTAATTTTAAGAGAAACTAATTCAAAGATTTACACAGTAGGCCTGCAAGTAGCTGGGGGTGGTGATGGGTGTGTGTGTGTGTGTGTGTGTGTGTGTGTGTGTGTGTGTCCCCCTCTACTCCTCTCTCAGGGATTGAACACAGAGGGTTCTAACTCTGGCCTACATCCCCAGCCCTTTTTCTTTTGAAACAAGATCTTGCTAAGTTCAACACGCTGCCTGCCTCAAACCTGTGACCTCCTGTCTCAGACTTCTAAGTACTGGGATTACAAGTGTGTGCCACCACAACCAGATAAAAAACTCAATTTTTCTTGTGTGTGTGGTACTGGGGATTGAATTCATGAGTATTCTACCTCCAGCCCCTCTTTTATTTTTTATTTTGAGACAGGATTTTGCTAGTTGCCTAGGCTGGCTTTGAACTTGAGATCCTACTGCTTCAATCTCCCCAAGTTGGCTGGGATTATAGGCAAGGACACCATGCCCAGCCGAATCAAACAATTTTTGATGCTAACGTAAGTAAAAAAATTCACTTAAAATTTTAAGTGTGTGTATGTGTGTGTGTTGTGTGTGTGTGTTACTGGGGATTGAACCCAGGAGTACTCTACCTCTGAGCTACACTCCAGTCCTATTTTTTTTTTTTTTTTTTTTTTGCGGTACTGGGATTGAACCCAGGGGCATTCTACTTCCAAGCTACATCCCCAGCCCTATTTTTAAGTGTTTATTTTGAAACAGGGTCTCACTAAGTTGCAGTGGGCCTCACTGAGTAGCTAAGGCTGGCTGTAGTTTCAGCCTCCCAAGTACTAGGATTATAAGCGTGCACCACTACGCCCAGCTTCCTGTTTTAGTTTTTATTCTGAAACAGAGTCTTGGTAAATTGCTGAGGGTAGCCTGAAACCTGCAGTCCTCCAGTCTCAACCTCCCAAATGCTAGGGTTACAGGCATGCACCACAATGCCTGGCTAATTTTTTTTTTTAAGTTAGGGGATTAAACCTAGGGCCCCCCTCATGCTAAGCCAGTGTTCTACCACTGAGCTATACTTCCATCCTTCAAATTCGATTTTAAATTCTTAATCATATTGGTATATGAGATATTGCCAAAACAAAAAATATTTCCAGAATGAAGCCAACTAAAAGGAAAGCTGAAGCTGGGCATGGTGTCCTTGCCTATAATCCCAGCCAACTTGGGGAGATTGAGGCAGTAGGATCTCAAGTTCAAAGCCAGCCTAGGCAACTAGCAAAATCCTGTCTCAAAATAAAAAATAAAAGAGGGGCTGGAGCTATAGCTCAGTGGTAGAGCATTGCTGTGTACAATCCCAGGACCGAAAAAAAAAAAAAGAAAAGGGAAGCTTAAATGGTCAAATGGTCAAATGGTCAAACAAGATGCATACTCACCGCCAAGCCCCCCGGCCTGCCTGCCAACCTTCCGCAAACATGAGAGCCAAGTTCAACACCTTCATGATGGCTTCTTTCACAAAGCTGACCTGGAGACCAGTCATAGACAGAACATGGCTTTGTAACTATGCTTGGACACTGATATCAACACTTTCACCTAACTTAACTAAGTCACAGAAAACACTCCTCAGAGCAGTGACTGCCTTCTATGTGTAAAGAAGGGTGCTGAGCTCTGTACCAAGTCGACTTGGAATGAGTCTTCACTGACCATGCCCCACACACAGTGCCAGCAGTACCATGGCCCAACAGGGGAGGCACCACCCCGGGATGGCCATTCCCAGTCAGCAGTGGAGCTGGGTGAGGGGTTCTGGTGGCCGTGCTACTGCTATTCAATTCCACATATTCAAAACTAAAAGCTGGTTCCTTGAAAAAATAAACAAGATAGATAAACCATTGGCCAACCTGACCAAAAAAAAGAGA
>PVLC010043411.1:0-12560 GCA_004027655.1 Graphiurus murinus | reverse complement strand
TGGAGGGGGGCGGTACTGGGGATTGAGCCCAGGGGCATTCTACCTTCGAGCTATACACCCAGCCCTATTTTTTTTTTTTTTTTTGTACTGGGAATTAAACTCAGGGGCATTCTACCTCTGACCTATACCCCCAGCCCTATTTTTTATTCTTTATTTTGAAACCGAGTCTCACTAAGTTGCAGAGTACTTCACTAGGTAGCTGATGCTGGCCGTGAACCCAGATCCTCCGGTCTCAGCCTCCCAAATGCTGGGAATACAAGCGTGCACCACCACACCCAGCTTTTATTTTTATTTTGAAACAGGGTCTCGTCTTCCTAAGTTGAAAGTCTCACTACTTGCTGAGGCTGTCCTCGAACCTACTGTCCTCCTGTCTCAGCCTCCCGTGTACTGGGATCATAAGTGTGTGACACCTGGCTAGTAAATTTTCTGAGGCCTTGCAGGACTGAAAATGTCTTTATTTCATCATCGCATTTCAATGCTAATCTCACCTCACAGACAAGTCTAGGTTCAAAATCATTTTCTCTCAGAATCTTGAAGATGTCGCCCCACTGCTTGCTGACCTCTAGCGTTGCGGATGAGAAGTCTGCGGCCAGCGTTAGAAGGGCTCCTTCGCGTGCAGACAGGTTTTCTTCTCTGGAGGCCTTCACCGGCTTCCCCTTATGGCTCAAGCTCTATTTTGTTTTGTTTTTTGTTTTTTTGCGGTACTAGGGATTGAACTCAGGGGCATTCTACCTCCGAGCTACACCCCCAGCCCTATTTTTTATTCTTTATTTTTGAAACAGGGTCTCACTAAGTTGCAGAGACCTCACTAGGTAACTGAGGCTGGCCGCGAACCCAGATCCTCCAGTCTCAGCCTCCCAAGTACTGAGATTACAAGCATGCACCACCACGCCTGGCTATGGCTCAAGCTCTGAACGTGCTCTTCCTCTCCCATTTCTTTGGCTGGCTCATCCTCTCCATTCTCTCTGCTCTTTTCCTGGAACTTCTACACCAATATTGTCATTTCTACATCTGTCATCTTTAAGACATGAGGCTTCTTCCATATTTTCCAGGACTTTAGAATTTTCTGACTCATTCTGGGATATTTTATTTTGATTACCATTGTACTCGTGTGTGTGTGCGCGCGCGCGCGCGCGCGCGCGCATGTGTGTGTTACTGTGGATTGAACCCAAGGGCATTCTACCTTGAGCTACAACCCTATTGTAGCTATTTTTTATTCTGAAACATGGTTTCACTAGGCTGCAAAGGGTATTACCAAGTAGTTTAAGCTGGCCAGGAACCTCAATTCTCCTGTCTCAGCCTCCCACATATTGGTATTACAAGCATGCACCTACATGTCCAGCCTACTCTTTGGTTTTGTTTAATTTACTATGTAGGTCTTTTTTTTTCTTTTGAAGCATACGTTTTCAATGTCCTCTTTAATTTTCAGTTTCTCCCCCCCTACCCCCGTGGTACTAGTGATTGAACTCATGTGGGGGCAAAAGGGGGGGGCGGCCACGCCCCCCTGCCACCACGAGGCACAGCGAAGACGGCGACCGGCGACCGAGGAGAGGAGGGGAGGGCGGTGACTTAATTTGTTTAATGATGGATTGATTTGATACTTGCACTTCCGCGTGCAAGGACAGCTCGTGATCAGGCTCCTGATTGGCACCTTATTTAAGCCCCACTTCGAGGGGCAATAAACGGAAGAGCTCTAGATACTCTGTCCCCATCCTGGCTCATTTGGGACATGGGCACGGCGCAATCTTCCTTTTCCCGGGGATGCCGGTGGGCATTTCCCAGGGTGAAGGGCGATCGCCGGTGAAGGGGTGATCCGCGAGCAGACCGACAAACTCAGGGGCATTCTACCTCTAAGCTACACCCCCAGTCCTATTTTTTATTTTGAAACAGGTCTCGCTAGGTTGACGAGAGTCTCACTACTTGCTAAGGCTTGCAAATCTGTGATCCTCCTGTCTCAGTCTTCCAAGTACTGGGATTACAAGCATAAGCCACCAGAACCGCCTTGAGTTTTTTCTTTCTATTTTCTCCATCAACTCTGTTTATTGTGAGGTTAAACATTAAATTCTCAATAGTCTTTTTTGCTGCTGGAGTTTGTTGAACTTTTCACTTCAGGCCTTATGCTCTTAACTTCTAAAATCTTCTCCAGGTCATCTTTAAGGGTTCCACACACTGCTTTAAATGTCAGTTTCTGCATTCTCATGCAGGACTCAAAATTCTTCATAATAACTGCTGACAGGTCTTTGGCTGACACCAAGGTTTTCTCCTCATCAGTCCTCACTACCTGCTTTCTTTCACTTTGTTTTTCTCTTCCTTTGGAAGTCTAGTTATTTTTGGTTTTACACTGGACTATGTGGTTATATTGAAAATAGATGTTTTCTTTTTTTTGCATTACTAGAGATTGAACCCATGGGCATTCTACCTCTGATCTACAACCCTATGCTTATTTTATTTTTTATTTTGAAGCAAGGTCTCACTAAGTTGCAGAGGGCCTCAACTTAGGAGGGCCTAAGGAGCTGAGGTTGGCTGCCAACCTGCAATCCTCCTGCCTTAGCCTCCCAGTACTGGGATTACAAGCGTACACCACCATGCCCAGCTACTGTTTTCTTTTCTTGAAGAGTAATTGTTGTTCTTCCACACTGGCTAGATTCTGTAAATTCAAATTCATGGAAAAAATGTCATCTGAAATATAAAGAAATGAAAAATTATTTCCAAAGGATTATGTTGAGAAACTCAATAGGAATATGAGCTTGGAGTCAGGTGGGTGGTGCATGCTTGTAATCCCAGAACTTGGGAGGCTGAGACAGGAGGATCGAAGGTTTAAGGACAGCCTCAGCAAATAGTGAGTCTCTCGTCAACCTAGTGAAACCCTCTTTCAAAATATATATAAAATAGGGCTGGGGGTGTAGCTTGGAGGTAGAATGCCACTGGCTTCCATCCTTAGTAACACACACACACACACACACACACACACACACACACACACAGAATTTGGTTAAGAAAACTGTGTGTGCTCCATAAAATGAATATAAAGGGTACCAAGTGCAGTGGTGCAAACCTATAAACCCAGCTACTGGAGTTGAGGCAGACATAGTCCATTTTTTGAAGCCAGTTGAAACAACTCAATGAGACTATCTCCAAATAAAATACAGCCTGGCATGGTGGCTCTTGCTTGTAATCCCAGGTTTGTGAGGCTAAGGCAGGAACTTGAGGGCATCCTGTTTCAAAATAAATTTTAAAAAGCTAAGGTAGGAATGCTCCCAGGTTCAATTCCCAGTACCATAAAACAAAACAAAGTAACAAACAAACAAACAAGCAAAACAAAACAAACCAGAAGTGGGGTCTAGGGATGAAACTCAGTAGTAGAGCACTTGCCTAATATGCACATTACCTTGGGCTGAATCTCCAGAAAAAATTTCTATAAACCAGGCGTGGGCCGGGCGTGGTGGCACACGCTTGTAATCCCAGCATTCGGCTGGCCTCTAACCCGGAGGATCTGGGTTCGAGGCCAGCCTCAATGACTTTGTAAGGCTCTCCGCAACTTAGTGAGACCCTGTTTCAAAATAAAGAATTAAAAAAACTAGGGCTGGGGGTGTAGCTCGGAGGTAGAATGCCCCTGAAACAGGATGGTACTGGGTTCCATCCCCAGTACCGCAAAAACAAAAAACAAAAAAACAGGTGTGATGACGCATGCTTGTAATCCCAGTACTTGGGAGGCTGAGACAGGAGGATCACAGGTTTGAAGCCAGTCTCAACAACTTAGTAAGGCCCTCTACAACTTAGTGAGACCCTGTTTCAAAATAAAATATAAAATAGGCCTGGAGTGAGCCGGGCGTGGTGGCGCACGCTTGTAATCCCAGCATTCGGGAGGCTGAGACCGGAGGATCCGGGTTCGCGGCCAGCCTCAACTGCTTAGTGAGGCACTCTGCAACTTAGTGAGACTCGGTTTCAAAATAAAGAATAAAAAATAGAATAGGGCTGGGGGTATAGCTCGGAGGTAGAATGCCCCTGAGTTCAATCCCCAGTACCTAAAAAAAAAAAAATAGGTCTGGAGTGTATCCAGAGGTGGAATGCCCATGGATTCCATCTCCAGTACCAGAAAAAAAAAAACAAACCTATAGACTTAAAGAAGGTTGAAGGAGGAAGATTACAAGTTTAAAGCCAGTGTGGCAGTGTGGACAATTTAGCAAAACTTTGTCTTAAAATAAAATATAAAAAGTGGTGGAAGAACAACCCTGGGTTCAATCACCAGTACTGGAGTGAGGGGAGGACTTAAAGAAAATAGATCAACCTGATAGCAGGTAACTAACAATGATGGAAATCGGCAGACTTCCCATACTATTAACTTTGCTGTCTATGTTCCCTGTAATGAGCATTACATACATTAAACAACAACAACAACATTTTTAAAAAATGTGAGCCAGGCACACACTTGTAATTCCAGTACTTGGGAGGCTGAGACACGAGGATCCCGGTTCACAGCCAGCCTCAGCTACTTAGTGAAGCCCTCCACACCTTAGTGATACTCTATTTCAAAATAAAGAATAAAAAATAGGGCTGGGGTGGAGCTCAGAGGTAGAATGCCCCTGGGTTCAACCCCCAGTACTGAAAAAAAAAAAAAAGTGCTATACTAATTTGCATAAGGCTGAAGCCACTGAATGGAATCCTACAGACAAGGGAAGAACAGAAGTCTCCCTTTGATTGTAGGCATTTCAAACATGAAGACTTTCCCTGAAAACTAGTTGTCAAGTCAACTCCAAGCCGGGCACGGTGGCAAACACCTATAATTCCAGGAATTGGGAAGCTGAAACAGGAGGATCAAAGGCTTGAGGCCAGCCTCCAGCAACTTAGAGAGATCCTGTTTCAAAATAAAAAGGGTAGGACGTGTGTGTGTGTGTGTGTGTGTGTGTGTGTGTGTGTGTGTGTGTGTGTGTGTGTGTTGTAGTTTGGAAGTAGAATGCAGCCGGGCGTGGTGGCGCACACTTGTAATCCCGGAGGCTGACACCGGAGGATCTGGGTTCGCGGCCAGCCTCAGCTACCTAGTGAGGCACTCTGCAGCTTAGTGAGACCCGGTTTCAAAATAAAGAATAAAAAATAGGGCTGGGGGTATAGCTCGGAGGTAGAATACCCCTGAGTTCAATCCCCAGTACCGCAAAAAAAAAAAAAAAAAAAAAAAAAAAAAAAAAAAAAGGAAGTAGAATGCCCCTGGGTTCAATCCCTAGACTGGGAAAAAAAAAGTTATATTTTCCAGAGTGCCAATGTTAACAACCAAAAGGACCCAGGAGAACTAGAACTGAGTCGCATATCTCCCTCCTCACCCAGGCCCCGTCTTTGCTCATGAAGCCTCATTTAGGCTGCTTCTCTTAGATTTTAACCATCGGACCACATGTGCAACTGCCTGGCCCAGTGGATGGAAAGTGAGAGCCCAGCCTCCCAGCCCCCACAGTGAGCAGGCAGGAGAGGGATGTACAGTGGAAACATGTAGGGAATGAGTGGTGGCTGGACGCCATGTAACCTTGTCCTCCCAGAGGCTGGATGGTTATTCAGGTCTCACCAGTACAGTATGCCACAGGCAGGTTCTTCCCTGCCAAAGGTTTCCAAGTTGTTGGAAAACTTAACCCCTTTCTGAAGGGAGTCAGGGGCATATGGAATGACATCAGGGTAAGTAATGAAAATTTGTAAGTATTAGGCAGGTGTGAAGCCAGCCTGGCATGCCTTGGTCCCAGCTGCTTGGGAAGCTAAACTGAGGAATTGTTTGAGTCCATGAGTTTGAGACCAACTTTGGCAACATGGAGAGTCCCCACTTCAAAACAAACAGCCAGGAAAGGTGGCACATAGCTGGGATCCCAGGCCAGAGTGGGCAGCTAGCAAATCCTGTATCAAAATTTAAAAAAGAGTCAGCCTCCGCAACTTAGTGAGACTCTGTTTCAAAATAAAGAATAAAAAATAGGGCTGGGGATGTAGCTCAGAGGTAGAATGCCCCTGGGTTCCATCCCCAGTACCCCCAAAAAAACCATAAAAAAGAATCAGGCATGTGGGCAGCTTAGCGAACCCTGTATCAAAATTTAAAAGTCAGGTGTGGTGGGCCAAATCTATAATCCCATTACTTGGGAGGCTGAGACAGGAGAATCTCAGGTTCAAGGATAGCCTCAGCAAGTAGTGAGACGCTCATTAAAATAAAAATAGAGGTGTAGACCCTGTTTCAAAACATAAAAAGAGATTTGGAGAGCTGGGTGTGGTGGTGCACACTTGTAATCCCAGTACTTGGGAGGCTGAGACAGGAGGATCACAGGTTCGAGTACAGCCTCAGCAAGTAGTGAAACTCTCGTCAACCTAGTGAGACCCTGTTTCCAAATAAGAAATAAAATTGGGCTGAGGGTGTGACTCAAAGATAGAATGCTCTGGGTTCAATCCCCAATACAAAAAAAAAAAAAAGAGAGAGAGAGAGACTTGGACAGCTCAGAGGTAGAATGTCAGCTTGGATAACATGGAGAGAGCCCCCACCTAAAAACAAACAGCCAGGCAGGCAAGGTGGTGCATACCTGCAATCCCAGGTACTCAGAAGACTGAGACAGGAGGATAGCAAATTCCAGGCCAACTCAGCAACTTAGCCAGATCCTCAGCAATTTAGTGAGACCCTGTTTCAAAATGAAAAGGGCTGGGGGTGTACCTCAGAGGTAGAAGGCTCCTGGGTTCAATCCCCAGTACCAAAAATAAAATAAAAGGGATGGGGTATAGCTTGGAGGCAGAATGCACAAGTTCAATCCCCAGATCCCCAGTAACACACACACACACACTCTCTCTCACACTAAATGACTGAAATAAATGACTAATAGTGGAACGGTAGAAAGAAGTTAATTTTTCCCCAAAGTTAATCTGTACATTCAATAAAGCCGTGTAAACAAATTTGGTTGGATTTTTTTGAAAAAGATGACATGCATATTCATGACAGAATAAGATCCTTGAATAACTAAGTCGACCTTGACAAGGATGATAGAAAGGAGTGGGCATGGTGGCACATGCCTGCAATCCCAGTACTTGGGAGGCTTCGACAGGAGGATTGCAGACTAGAAACTAGTCTCAGCAATTTAGCAAGACCCTGTTTCAGAATAAAATAAAAATGTGGCTGAGGGTGTAGCTCAGATGTATAACATCTGTGGGTTCAATCCACAGTGGAAGGAAGGAAGGAAGGGAGGGAGGGAGGGAGGGAGGGAGGATGGATGGAATGAAGGGAGGGAGGGAGGAAGGATGGAAGGAAGGAAGAAAGGGAGGAAGGAAGGGAGTGCATAAGAAACTGTCTTCCCAGACCTTGTGACATCTCAGAAAGCTTTGCAAATAAAGCACTGGGGTCTAGTTCAAGGACAACAGACCAGTGGTTCAGAATGGACACCTCAGATATACAGCAAACAACAATGGAATATAGTAATAGCACACAAGTGCAAATGTACACTTTATAAGAATTTGTGCAAGCCAGGCGTGGTGGTGCACGCTTGTAATCCCAGCATTCGGGAGGCTGAGACTGGAGGATCCGGGTTCGCGGCCAGCCTCAGCTACCTAGTGAGGCACTACACAACTTAGTGAGACTCGGTTTCAAAATAAAGAATAAAAAATAGGGCTGGGGGTATAGCTCGGAGGTAGAATGCCCCTGAGTTCAACCCCTAGTGCCACAAAAAAAAAAAAAAAAAAAAAGAATTTGTGCAAATGGAAGGCTTTTTTTTTTGGTGTGTCCATGTATGTGTGTGGTACTGGGGCTTATTCCCAGGAGTATTCTACCTCTGAGCTACCCCCCACTCCTATTTTATTTTTATTTCAAAACAGGGTCTGTCTAGGTTGCTGAGTCTCTCATTACTTGCTGAGGCTGTCCTTGAACATGCAATCCTCCTGCCTCAGCCTTCCATGTACTAGGAATACAAGCATGTACCACCATGTGTGGCTTGGAAGGATATGTTTTGAGCAAATTAAAACAGGTGCCTGGTGTGCATGTGTGTCAATATCAACATGATTTACTTTATGATGTGAGACTATAATGCACCAATAAAAGTATATTTTTAAAAAAGGTAGCCAAGCATGGTGGTGCACACTTGTAATCCCAGTACTTGGGAGGCTGAGACAGGATCCGGGTTCGAGGTCAGCCTCAGCTACTTAGTGAGGCCCTCCGCAACTTAGTGAGACCCTGTTTCAAAATAAAGAAAAAAAAAATAGGG
The DNA here is from genome assembly GCA_004027655.1 of Graphiurus murinus. Lineage (NCBI taxonomy): Eukaryota > Metazoa > Chordata > Mammalia > Rodentia > Gliridae > Graphiurus > Graphiurus murinus. The sequence continues at coordinate 4,359 of PVLC010043411.1, read as the reverse complement.
CTGGGGGTGTAGCTCAGAGGTAGAATGCCCCTGAATTCAATCCCCAGTACCAAAAAAAAAGGGGGGGGCCCTTGCCAGGCATGGTGGTTAATCAATCACCAGTTTATGATGGTCTTACATAAGATTGTTTGATGAGACGGTGGGAAAGTGCTCAGTAAACAATGTTAATTTTCAGTGTGATCTCATACTGTGACAGCCATATGCACTATATACTTTGTGATGAGGCTGGGTGGCAGCAGTGACCTGCAACACAGCTGGCCCCACTACAGGAGCACACAAACTGATACAATACCTTGTAGTGCAGTCAATGAATTACATGACATCACACACTGTATGATAAAACAGAACATAGGATAAGGTAAGCAATCTGAGGCATGTTCAAGGTAAGTGAGGCACACCTTTGATGTTTAGTAGGCTAGGTGTATTAAGTGCATTCTCAACTGACGATATTTTCATCTTACCATGGGTTTGTGGCAACATATCCACTGGAAGTCAAGGAATACCTACAGTTACAGAAGATTGTCCAATGCTTTATAGGAAAAACTTGAGTATTTACATAGTAAGTACAGAAAGCAAAAAGATCTAGAAGACTGAAGTCGACCTCACGCTCCGAGCAAGGTCAAGTCTTATGAGATGTGTCACACACCTAACAGCAGATAATGCTCCTCAGTGACTAGAATGGATCAAGGAAAAACCAAAAATGCCTTGTATATGTCTCTACAACTGGTAAAACAAAGCATGTTCTGAATTAAAAAGAAAAAAAAAAAAAGCAAAGTGCCCCTCTTCTCAGTAATGTGATCAGCTGGTACTCTCACGAACCAGGTTTCCATTCACTCCAGCATTTCAGCCTTCCAGGTAAGAACTATTGTGATGACCAGCCGGGCGTGGTGGCGCACGCTTGTAATCCCAGCATTCGGGAGGCTGAGACCGGAGGATCCGGGTTCGCGGCCAGCCTCAGCTACCTAGTGAGACACTCCGCAACTTAGTGAGACTCGGTTTCAAAATAAAGAATAAAAAATAGGGCTGGGGGTATAGCTCAGAGGTAGAATGCCCCTGAGTTCAATCCCCAGTACCGCAAAAAAAAAAAAAAAAAATAGGGCTGGGGGTATAGCTCGGAGGTAGAATGCCCCTGAGCTCCTGAGCTCAATCCCCAGTACCGCAAAAAAACCCAAACTTTTCAGAAATTCTATAGAGAATGCTCTTACTGATGAACTACAATTAGTTATGGTGAGTAGGTAGATTTATTGTTATAATTGATTCGTTCCAATTGACAAAAGCTCTGGTCCTGGTAGTCTCAGCATGAAAAAACACACACCAGCAAGAAGCATCTTTTGGTGCAATGAGTAAAGGATAAATTGCAATCAAAAGTTTTAGTAATGTAAGCATAAAGAGTACAGTTACATGGTGGAAAGGAGACCTTAGGTTATAAGAATGTAATAATGACTCAATGTCAAAGGAAAAATGTGGCAAACTCACTATGATTATGATGAGATATTTGTAGATCTCTCTCTCTTTTTTTTTTTTTTTTGCAATACTGGGAGTTGAACTGATGGGCACTCTAGCCCTGAGCTATACCCCCAGCCATATTTTATTTTTTATACCTGGCTTACAAATCTCTTCTCAGCAAAGGAAAAAAGATATTTGCTAATCTACAAGTTTTATGATATTTAAAAAAAAAACATGAAAAAATGTTGTTTCTTCTGCTAAACAAAGATAAAAAGGACCTGCTTTATGAACTCAGTAGGAAAATCCCAGCGATTAGTAACAATTCATTTTCAATGGCCCATTAGCCACAATTATCTAAAAACTACATAAAAATTGAGCCTACTAAAATACTGCAAATAGATTTGAATTTACCCATGATCAACAAGTTATGACTAAAGAGGAAAAAAATTTATGACCTGATTTGATTTTTTTCTTTTTTGCAGTTCTGGGGATGGAACTCAGGGGCATTCTACCTCCGAGCTACCCCCCCAGTCCTATTTTTATTCTTTATTTTTTTAACAGGGTCTCATTAAGTTGCAGAGAGCCTAAGTAGCTGAGGCTGGCTGCAAACTGGGATCCTCCCATCTCAGCCTCCCAAGTACTGGGTTTACAAGCGTGTGCCACCATGCCCAGCTCCTGATTTTATTTTATTTATTTATTTATTTATTTATTTATTTATTTATTTATTTATTTATTCATTCATTTATTTTTGCGGTACTGGGGATTGAACTTTGGGGCATTCTACCTCTGAGCTATACCCCCAGCACTATTTTTTATTCTTTATTTTGAAACAGGGTCTCACTAAATTGCGGAGTGCCTCACTAGGTAGCTGAGGCTGGCTGAGAACCCAGATCCTCCAGTTTCAGCCTTCCAAATGCTGGGATTACAAGCGTGCACCACCACACCCGGCTCCTGATTTGATTTTTAAAAGATCCTACCTATTAAACTCATACACTATTCCTTAAATAAAACTCAAAAAATGAGCTGGGCGTGGTGGTGCACAATTGTAATCCCAGGATTTGGGAGGTTGAGACCGGAGGATCCGAGTTTGCAGCCAGCCTCAGCTACCTAGTGAGGCCCTCTGCAACTTAGGGAGACCTGTTTCAAAATAAAGAATAAAAAATAGGGTTGGGTAGAATGCCCCTGAGTTCAATCCCCAGTACCGCAAAAAAAAAAAAAAACCCTCAAAAATGTCACCTCGCCATAAAAATAAGTAATCACAGTCCAGAGACTTACTTTTAAGAATGAGTCACTGGTTCTGCCGCCATGACACCTCTATACTTAGGTGGAACCCTAATCCGGGTTAGACTCAACCCTGACCCGGATTAGTAATAAAATCTTCTTGTTTATTACAGTGCTTTGTGTGACGTGTACGTTCTTTGGTGGGGCACCCCAGATTTGTGCTTAACATCTTGGTGCGTTGGCCGGGAAGCTGTGTCCCTCAAAGACCTTCACTCACTTCCAGGGTAGAAGGAGTTTATATGGTAGCGGGGCCGCAGGGAGACTCGGCTTGCGTAGCTGACTCCCGTTTGGCTGGTAGGGTGGTTTGACTTGCTTAGCAGACCTCCCATTTGGAGTTAGCGGCTGAGGGGGCCCCAGGGTGGCTCAGCTTGCATAGCTGACCTCCATTTGGAGTTTGCAGCCGAGGGGGCCACAGGGAGGCTTGTCTTGCATGGCCGACCTCCCATTTCTGTCTGCAGGCCCGCTGTGGGACTGGCAAAAGACCTAGGCGGACATGCTGGAGGGTCACCAGTGGGAGGCACGGGAGACATCCCTGCCTACCCTGTGAATCGTTTGGCATGGTGCTCACAGTGTGGTAGATCTCTTATAGAAAATTTAAAAAGGAAGTGCGCAGCATAAAAAGGCCTATCTCTGTTCAGCGTTTGTCTATCCTCCCCTGTCCACGTGGTATTGTTAACATTCAGTTTCAGCTCTGGCCCTGCAGCTGTTCTCTACTTCTGCATAATGGGACAGACTTCTTCAACTCCCTTGTCTATAATGATTGACCATGTTTCTGATTTCAGAACTCAGGCGTATAATCTTTCACTGAAGGTAAAAAAGGTATGTTAATCACTGTTCGATCTGCAGAATGGCCAACTTTCAATCTCGGCTTGATGAGGCTGTCCGTGTCATGCCGGGGCCCAGAGGAGCCATTGGGAGTCAGGGACTAGGCCCACTCAAATCGGCAGAGTAAGGTTTACATTTTGCAGTGGCATGCCGGCAGCCGAGGAAGGCCGTTGGGTCCAGAAACCTTGGGGCAAGACCAAGGGAGCGAAACCCATGCTGGGTTTAGGGAAGCCAGCTGCCAGCAATGGGACATAGATTCAGCAGATTTTCGCTCTCTCTTGCCTTTTCTCCTGCTTCCTTTCACTCTTCTCCCCTCGGGTTGACCTCAGTCTCCTTTAAAAATGAGTGCTTAAAGGCACTAAGAGAGGAGCATTCAGATCCAATGCATTTTAGCAGCCGGTCTGTCAAGACTTTTTTTTTTTTTTTCGGTACTGGGGATTGAACTCAGGGGCATTCTACCTCCAAGCTATACTCCCAGCCCCATTTTTTTTTTTTTTTTTTTTTTTTTTTTTTTTTTTTTTTTATTCTTTATTTTGAAACCGAGTCTCACTAAGTTGCCGAGTGCCTCACTAGGTAGCTGAGGCTGGCCGCAAACCCGGATCCTCCGGTCTCAGCCTCCCGAATGCTGGGATTACAAGCATGCGCCACCACGCCCGGCTAAGACTTTAATGTCTGCTCTAAATTGTTGTGTTTCATCTCATTGCTCTAGCTAGGATGGCCGACCATGTGGGTACTGCCTGACCACATGGTGCTGGGGGGCACTCTTTGGATTTTTGCTTTAACTAAAGCAGGTTGAAGCCGGGTGTG
>PVLC010043410.1:0-12576 GCA_004027655.1 Graphiurus murinus | reverse complement strand
CTTCCTCCTCCTCCTCCTCCTCCTCCTCCTCCTCCTCCTCCTTCTTCTTCTTCTTCTTCTCTTTTTCAATGTGTTCTTTCTATTTGGTATGGTAATATATGATTAAAACGTCAGAGATGGGACAGACAGGAGCAAAAGTATTGTAATTTATCTAGGCATGGTATTTAAATCCAACAAAATGAGATGAAAATATCAAGCTGCCAACCAAGAAACCAAACAGAAAAAGGAAGAAATACAGCCTGGTGTGGTGGTGCACATCTGCAATCCCAGTACTTGGAAGGCTGATACAGGAAGACTGCAGGTTTGAGGACAGCCTCAGCAAGTAGTGAGACTCTCATCAACTTAACAAGACCCTGTTTCAAAAAATAAAAATAAAAGAGGGCTGGGGGTGTAGCTCAGAGGTAGAGTGACCATGGGTTCAATCCCCAGTACCAAAAATAAAATAAAATAATAAAAAATTAAAAAGGAAAAGTTGTGACAGTATCCATAGGTAAAATCAGTTAGAAGGAATGAGATCAATATGAGAAGGGAATGTGATGGTAATTTATGGTAATAAATTTACAGTGTCTCAAACTGGGAGCATGATTGGAGTATCTCGTTTATTTTTCATTCAAACTTTTGAGCAATTGGAGCTATGAATATTTGTGGGGAGATGGGAAAACAGATGACAAAAGAACAGGGTGTCTAATTGGGCAAGTAGCCCAGAAGCAATTGGACTAACGGGCATAATGACTGTTTTTAAATCTCTATAGGGAATCCTGCAAAAGCAGAATTAAACTTGGGCAGTGCTTTTGAAAATTTTCCACTAAGGTACCCCATCAGCAGAGATGACAGGGACCTTCCACCTCCAAATGACACGCTATATAGTGTTTAGTGAATTTTCCTCCAAGTCTTTTGTTTTCATAATTTTACCATAAATATGAAAGCAGTTTCTGTACGCTTCTCTACACCCCCTGTCTGTTTTTAAGTTTTCATTAAATTTAGTAGGAAAATTGTGATGTATTTCATCTCAATCCAAGATAATTTTATAGTTAGAAATAGTGATCAATTTGTATTAGTAATAAACCACAATTAGAAAAGAAACAAAATACTACTCATACATAAAGTACAATGTTATTATACTTCATAGTTTATTTATATATATTTAAAAGTTATATTAGCTGGGAATGGTGGCACTCACCTGTAATCCCAGTACTTGAGAGGCTGAAACAGGAGGATCGCAGGATCGAGGCCAGCCTCAGCAACTTTGCAAGATCCTGATTCCAAATAAAAAATAAAAAGAGCTGGGGATGTAGCCCAGAGGTAGAATGCCTCTGGGTTCGATCCACATTATCAAAAACAAAACAAGTTATAAATTTTCCAGGGAGGCTAATACATTAATTAATATTTCAAAGTTCAGCTATACCAAAATCAATTACTTTATAGTTAGCAAGTGTTCCAAGTGAAATATAAAATCAGAATTCAAATGAGCATACATGTTACCATTCACGGAGCTGAAGTTCAAAGATCATTTCCCATGTCAAGTCAATAGTACTGCACTTTGCATAGTTCACATTAAAAATTATAATTTCACTTATAATCTCAGCATTTGGGAGGCTGAGACTGGAGGATCCGGGTTCATGGCCCTCCTCCTCCTCCTCCTCCTCCTCCTCCTCCTCCTCCTCCTCCTCTTCCTCTTCTTCTTCTTCTGTTGCTTTTTTTGTGGTACTATGGATTGAACCCAGGGAGGAGTCTACCTCTGAACTACACCCCCAGCCCTATTTTATTTTGACACAGGATCTCACTAAATTACTGCATGCTGGCCTTGAATCTGAGATTTCTTGTCTCAGCCTCCTAAGTACAGGGATTACAGGTGTGCTGTACCACTGCACCCAGCAGAACATCATTTTCTTTACAGAGATCTCTTTAGTCGATGTTGAAGCATAAGGACTATCTACTTACATGTACTTTGAGAGCCACAGGTGTTCTACAAGGAATTGTTTTGTTTCTCCGAAAAGAACTCGCCTAGACATTTTGCAAACTTTACCTGAAATTTTAAAACCATTTCCCCACATTTATTTTAGTATATATTTTAAGCTAGCTTTCTTTCATTCCCTTTTACATGGAAAGCAGGATACCTATATGAAAAGGAGGTAGTTGTCCTTTTAATCTTTTAATAAAATAAAATTACTCAATGTCCACCTAGTGGCCAGTATGGGAACTAGTTCTCATGCCCTGTCCCGCTCCAAACCTGGGTATTCAAATGTGACAGTAATATGACACTGGCAGAGAAGGCAGCAGGATCACGTGGGATTGTCCCAGGCAGCAGGCCACAGGCAGATTTCATCACTTTTTCCCACAACCCAGAACTTGGTCACATGATCGCAGCCTAACTATGTGGGAAGCTGAGAAATAACCATCTTTCTCTGTTCCCAGAAAGAAAAAAACAAAGCATAACAAAACCTAATGGACACATAGCATCGTCTGGCATATAAATCTTCTAATGTATACTAAAATAGTAATTAGGCCGGGTGTGGTGGCACACACTCGTAATCCCAGTACTTGGGAGGCTGAGACCAGAGGATCACAGGTTCACGGCTGGCCTCAGCTACTTAGTGAGGCCCTCCCTCCGCAACTTAGTGAGACCCTGTTTCAAAATATAGAATAAAAAGCCGAGCGTGGTGGCGCACTCTTGTAATCCCAGCATTCGGGAGGCTGAGACCGGAGGATCTGGGTTCACGGCCAGCCTCAGCTACCTAGTGAGGCACTCTGCAACTTAGTGAGACTCGGTTTCAAAATAAAGAATAAAAAATAGGGCTGGGGGTATAGCTTGGAGGTAGAATGCCCCTGAATTCAATCCCCAGTACCGCAAAAAAAAAAAAAATATATATATATATATATATAAGAATAGGCCTGAGGGTGTAGCTCGGAAGTAGAATGCCCCTGGGTTCAATCCCCAGTACCAAAAATAAAATAAAATAGTAATTAGTGTGTCTTTGCTATGCCCTGATGATTTCAGGGAGGGACTTATACTTTTGGATTCCATTTTACAGATGAAGAAAGGGAAGAGTAGGTATGTTAAGGGGCTTTCCTCTCCCTGCATCCCTCATCGTAGTTTCCTATTGTTCGAAAATAAATTTATTTTCTCACAATATAAGATTTGTCTTGAGCCAGGCGTGGTGGTGCACGCCTGCAATTCCAGTACATGGCAGACTGAGACAGGAGGATTGCAGATTGGAGGCCAGCCTCAGCCATGTAGGGAGACCCTGTTTCAAAATTAAAAAAGTAAAAAGGGCTGGGATGTAGCTCAGAGGTAGAATACCCCTGGGGTCAACTCCCAGTACCAAAATAAATAAATAAATATAAATAAAATTTAAAGGGCTGGGGGTGTACATTGGAGGTAGAATGCCTGAGTTCAATCCCCAGTTCCCCCAGTTCTACCCTCCACCCCCCAAAAAAAAGTTTGGTTGTGGATGGCTTAGCAAACATATCAAAGTATCATAATTTCCCTTTTTTGGTATTACATGCTTTAGTTGGATGAGTTGAGTGGCTTGTAAAACAACCTTCCTTCCTTCCTTCCATCATGCACACACAAGAGTCAGAGTTCTAAGATAAAACTATTATATCAAAAAGCAAGAAGTAGAGTTGTTCTTCACCAGCACACTCACTTTTTTCCTCCCTCCCTCCCCCTCCCTTGCTTTCTTCCTTCTTTCCCTCTGTCCTTCCTTCCTCCCTTCCCTTCCTTCTTTCCTTCCTTCCTTCTGTCCTCCCTTTCTTCCCTTCCTTCTTTCCTTCCTTCCTCCCTTCCTACCTTATTTCCTTCCTTCCTTCTTCCCTCCCTCCTTCCCTCTATTTTATTTCTTCTTCCTTTCTTTTTTTTCCTAAGGATTGAACCCAGGGGTATTCTATTTCCAAGCTGTACCCCTAGCCCTTTTTATTTTTTTAATTTGAAACAAGGTCTCAGTAAGTTATTGAGGTTGGCCTGGAACCTGCGATTCTCCTGTCTCAGCCTCTCAAGTACTGGGATAACAAGTGTGCACCACCCCACCCAGAAATACATTTCTCTTTTAGTTAGATACCAAAACCTTTCCTGGAAACCTACTGGGAAATTCTCCCTACTAACTCATTGGTCAAAATGTATTCCTAATCCAATCCTTAAGCCAATTACTAGCAAAAGACAATGTGATTACCAATCACCCTTGTTTTCTCTGTTCATAAATAAATAATTGTGCCTGCAAGTCTTGGGGTTGGGGAAAAAACACACCTTTCTCCACAGCTGCCCTAGACCTGAAAAAAATCTGAGGATGGGGCATGAAAGAGCAACAATTCTTGGGTGGTCAACAGTGTCTGCCACAAATGCAATCTCTTCTTTTAATAAGTACCATAAATGGGACAGAAATTCTGTGGCATGGATTTAAATCAAAGGCTATTGAAGCCAGGTATGGTGGCTCACACCTGTAATCCTAATACTTGGGAGGCTGAGACAGAAGGATCTCAGGCTAGAGGCCATCCTCAGCAACTTAGCAAGACCTTGTTTCAAAAAAAAAAAAAAAAAAACCAAGATAAGGCTAGGGGTGTCACTCAGAGGTAAAACCCCTCTGGGTTCAATCACCAGTACCACCAAAAAATTAACATAAAAAAGGATATTGAAGCAGTATTAAACCTTAGAAATATTCATTCCATCTTTTCAACTTTACAGATGGATAAACTGAGTCTCAAATATATTCACTGTCTTTCTCAGATTATACAGCTAGATGAAAGGGGAAGCTGAATGTGACTTTGGCAAGGGCCAGCTCAAACCATGCCTACACCTGTCACCACTGCACAGTCACTGCGGCATGATGATCTGTGGTATTTGCTTATTTGGGTTTTTGTTTCTATCTGGTCTTCACCCCATAAATTATAAACTCTTCAAAGGGAAAAAACATTTTATTGAGTTTTGACACAATGGTACATGGCACACTAGACCTCACAGTCTTGAAATCTTCACAATTGGCCACATTTATTTATTTATTTTGGTACTGGGGATTGAACACAGGGACATTCTACCTCTGAGCTACACCCACAACCCTATTTTATTTATTTTCTTAATTTTGAGGCAGGTGCTCGCTAAGTTGCTGAGGACCTTGGCTAAGTGGCTTAGATCAGCCTCAAACATGAAATCTTCCTGTCTCAGCCTCCCAAGTACTGGGATTGTAGGCATGTCCCATCACACCCTGCCATTTGCCCATGTTTCATTCTCAGAATAGCCCTGGAGGTAAGGATAGAAGCCGAAACACAGGAATTAAGAAACTTGGGCTGGGAGTATGAGTAGACTTGGACTCAGTAGTAGAGTACTCACTTAACATGTGTGAGGCCCTGAGTTCCATCACTAGTACTGAAAAAAGAATTTAAAAAAACTTCCCCAAAGTTACATAATCCCTGCAGAATTGTTACAATACCATAAACTACAGAAAAATATGCTGAAATAGTGTGAAAGTTTCGTGGATATTATTGTTGTTGCTATTCATGTTTACACACAAGATATGTAAAAACTGAGCTTTTGGCAGTAGTACTGGGATTGAACCAAAGGAACTCTACCTCTGAGCTGGCCTCAAACTTGCAATCCCCCTGTCTCAGCCTCTTGAGTAATGAGATTAAAGGTGCATGCCATAGTGCCCTGCTAGAATCTCATATATTTCTGCCAGAGGTGAAGGCTTAAAAAAAACAGGACTAGAATAGTTAGAGTCTGTGGCTAGAGATTATTGAGGAATGTTGTTCAATAATTTTTCATAATGATGACAGTCAGGCAGTGATGTGTATAAGATAAAGGGAAATTAAATTTTGACAACTGGGGGAAATGACCTAAAATGAGAAATAAATCAATACTGCTCAGCAATTTGTCGTTGCTCTGTTTGTCTTTTGCCTGCATGTACGAGTCTGAAACTCGATGATTTCACCAAGGACCATATGTGAATGATAACAATTGTATTGTCCATGGTTTCTCACACAAAGGGATAGGATTGTTCTATAGAGGCTTGATATATGTGAGGAACATGTGGAATCAGGTGCATCCCTAAGTCCATTCCTAACTCTCAAATTAGAAACTATCCATTTATTGGTGGTACTGTAAATAGGATATGCCATTTATTCTTTCATTTTCACGGTATGATGATGTTATGGTTTCAGGGTTTTAATTCTAGAGTGTAATTCTCCACCTGAAGTTAGAATTAAAGACACAGTATTCTTTTTTTTTGGTACAGAGGATTGAACCAAAGGGCATTCAACCTCTGAGGTGCACACACAGCCCTTTTTATTTTGAAGCAAGCTCTCGCTCAGTTGCCGAGGCTAGCCTTGAACTTGCAAATTGCAGGCTAGCATCAAACACAATATTCTTAATAGTTTTCCAGTGACAATTTTGACTCTTCCCAACTTCATATATTCAATTTTGTGAGAGTAATATTGGGAAAAGACCAAATCATTACATAAGATTAAAATAACTCCTCTTTTATAGAATGGTACACTAAACAAACAAACCAATACAAGCATAAGAATCTAGGCACAGTAGTGGGGAAAATGCCGGCCACTAGGAGACCTAGAGCTGTTTTCCTGGCTCTGCCTGCGCTGTCACTTAAACATAGCACCCACTGAACTGCTCTATTAAAGAGGATTGTTGTTTAGATTGAAGGGTGTGGGTGAGTTGGGAAAGTGCCTTAGAAACCTTAATTCCCTATGCAAACAGTAGGTCATTTGTATATTTTAGCCAACAGTACCAAATCAGATTTGTAGTGAGAAAAGAAGTCTCAAGTATTGACCTATGGCACCTTCCAATTAAGACATGATTCCAATGGTGCAAAAAAGGAGATGCCTTCCTTTCATTTCTCCCATCAAATTAGGGACATTCCCATTTCACACATTCTTGCATTGCAAAATGGCCTATGGATAAATAAATGGTAAATACTGCCTTCTGAGCCTCTCTCTCTCAAAAAAATCACAATATATTATGTTGTTGTTGTTGTCGTGTATGGTACTGGGGATGGAACCCAGAGGCATTCTACCTCCAAGTTACACCCCCAGTCCTGTTTTTATTTTTTACTTTGAAACGGGTCTTGCTAAATTGCTGGGGGGGGTCTCACTAAATTCCTGATGGTCTTGCTAAGTTGCTGAGGCTGGCCTCAAACCTTCAATCCTCCCATCTCAGCCTCCTAAAGTCTGGGATTACAGGCATGTACCACTATACCCGGCTACAATATGTTATTATTTTATTTTATTTTTATTTATTTATTTATTTATTTATTTATTTGCAGTACTGGGGATTGAACTCAGGGGCGTTCTACCTCCGAGCTACACCCCCAGCCCTATTTTTTATTCTTTATTTTGAAACCGGGTCTCACTAAGTTGTGGAGTGCCTCACTAGGTAGCTGAGGCTGGCCTTGAACCCGGATCCTCTGGTCTCAGCCTCCCGAATGCTGGGATTACAAGCGTGCGCCACCACGCCCGGCAATATGTTATTATTTTAAAGGTTCAAAGAAAGCTTGCTGTTTATTAAAGAAAAAATGTTTATTTTCCAAACTGAATTGAGAATGAATACCGCCCTCTCCAATAATTGTTATTATCCCTTGGCTATGTTCTAAAAAGAGAAATGACATACTTCTCTCATTTTCGGCAGCACACAAAAATGTGTTTCCCCGGCATTTTTCTCCTGAACTTCCAAAACTTCTGTTTTGAGCAGAAAGGAAGGTGAAAACTTTGTTCCCCTAAAGTTTTCCTTACCACCGGGGAGTGGAAAGAAAGGAGACCAGCATTCGAGTCTGTCTAGTTTAAATTACCCTCCCTTATGTTTCTATTAGGTTATCGTGTGATGTAGTCATATATACCCGGGACTATTCCAGAACCTTCTACCCAGTGGCCTCTTGAAGTTGGGTGAAAGCTGGAAGTCATTTTCAGCGCTCCCGGCCACTCAGCCTCTTCCCAGCCTGTTCTTATTACAAGAACCACTGGGCAGAGTTGAACTCTGCCAGCAAGCAGTTGCACAACATCAGAATTGAGAGCAGGACCGGGTGAGAATGTCTCAAGTCGAGTAGGGGCATTGTCACAGCCTGTGCGCCCACCTCCTAGATTCCAAAGCAAAATCTCCTTAGAGGATGTTTGTATGGGGAGTGGTCTCAGGGAGCAACGATGGGGGTGGGTACTGGAAAGCCAGGTGCGTTATCAAGTCGCCTCCTCCCAGGACAACTTGAAGCTCATCTCTAGGACTGTTCTGAAGAGCTCACCAAATGGGTCTGGGAGTTTTCCTGTTCTGAAAGGAAGAGTGCCCCATCAGTCTCGGGTGACCCCATGAGAATCAAAACTCCCTGCACTTTGGGGGCGCAGGGCGAATCCAGGAGAGCTGAGGAATAAGATTCGCATTCCCCATCAGAAAAGCCACCAGGTAGCTGAGCATGGTGACAAATGCCTTTAATCTCAGTAGTGGGGAGTCTTAGCTGCTTAGTGAGATCCTCAGCAACTTAGACCCTGTTTCAAAATAAAATAAAATAGGGCTGGAAGTATAAGTCAGGAGTAGAATGCCCCTGGGTTTAATCCCCAGTAGCACAATAATGACCACAAAAAATTTAGGTTGGCCGGGTGTGGTGGTGTATGCTTGTAATCCCAGTACTTGGGAGGCTGAGACCGGAGGATCCGGGTTCTCGGCCAGCCTTGGTGACTTTGTAAGGCCCTCCGCAACTTAGAGCCTGTTTCCAAATAAAGAATTAAAAAATAGGACCGGGGGTGTAGCTTGGAGGTAGAATGCCTCTGGGTTCCATCCTTAATACCGCAAAAAAAAAAAAAAAAAAAAAAAATTTAGGTTGTTAGAAATAGACCCTTATTACAAAAGAGGTACCAAGCTGGGCATGGTGGCGCCCGCTTGTAATCCCAGCATTTGGGAGGCTGAGACCGGGCTCTCGACCAGCCTCAGCTACCTAGTGAGGCCCTCTGCAACTTCGTGAGACCCTGTTTCAAAATAAAGAATAAAAAATAGGGCTTGGAGGTAGAATGCCCCTAAGTTCAATCTCCAGTACTGCAAAAATAAAAATAAAAAAAAAAAGAACTAAGAAGTTAACTGAGTTGCCCTGGGACACAGAGCTTGCTGGGGGAGCAGAAAGCAATGCAAGACATCCCTGTTGACTCTGTTTCCCAGAACTTCCAGGCACATGGCACTGGCTCGGTTCAGCAAAACTTAGTGTATCTCCACTGTGGTACGAGAGCCCAAGAGCAAGGTGCCATGCTGTCGTACCCACAAAGCTTAGGAAGAAGTTCAAAAGAGACATCTGGCTTCAATCATGGCGGGGACAGGGAGCGAATGCAAGATAGACCAGGATTGATGATTTAATGACTCAGGCTGTGGGTCTCGGTGGAATCTAGGAGAACGAGAGGTTTCAAAGGCAACTGGGCTTTGGAGACCTACTCTTTGCACTTGCGATCTGTGCTGCTTACACTTTCTGGGTTGGAAAGGGAGTAACTTTTTTTTGTGTGTCACGCTTGGAAATTGTGTTGAGTGACTGTCATCATGGGAACTCGGACCCTGTTCTGCAGCTAAGAATAGTTGAAACACTAATTAGGTTATTTGAGGAGTGCTGAAGAGGAACTAATCGGGTCCAGAGAATTCCCTGTGGGAACTCCCGGCCAGACTGGGGGCCACTCTAACTCGGGGTCTTGTGTTGCCACTGATTTTCTCATGTAGCAAATAATGAGCCTAGCAAATAGTGAACCCTAAATTTAAATATTTGAGTATTGGAATGTATTCAACTCTAAGTGTTTTCCAGGCATGGTGACGCATGCCTGTAGTCCCAGTACTTGGGAGCCTGAGAAAGGAGGATTGCAGGTTAGAGGCCAGCCTCAGCAACTTGGCAAGACCCTGTTTCAAAACAAAAAATAAAAAAGGGCTGAGGGTATAGCTCAGAGGTAGAAACCCTCTGGATTCAATTCTCAGTGCCACAAAAAATAAATAAATAAATAAAATTTAAGTATTTAAGTAAGTAAGTATTTAAGAAATTGTATATCAATTATTTCAATATACAAATAAGAGTAATGAAAAAGAAATGTCATGGTGGGAAGCTCTAAAGGGTAGGGCTAGGGATGGGTCTCAGACTCTAGAGAATGAGAAAATAGGGAGATAACAGAAGAAAAGACCAAAGGAGGGTCTCCTACAGAAAATTAAGCACCACCTTTTTGAGTATTTTCTTTTATTTTTTATTTTGAAACAGCGTCTCACTAAGTTGCTGGGGACCTTGCTAAATTGACCTTGAACCTGAGATCCTCCTGCCTCAGCCTCCCAAATGCTGAGATTACAGGTGTGCACCACTACACCCAGCTAGTTCTTTTTGATAGTCATAGTAGGTAATAGTATTTCTTTCTCAGTGGACTTGAAAAGCACTATTTTAATCAGCCAATGGTGTTTAAGTGCATAATTAAGCACCCAACATATAAAGAACAACAAAGTTTTCCTACTGTTATTATTCCTTTTTTCTGCAAAAGAACCACGTCCATTCATTCTCATTTTCCATTAGTATTTTCACCCATATTATTCTTTGTACTTCTTTTTAAAGTAAACTTTTGATTTTAGAACCTTTTCAGATTTGCAGAAAGTTGCAAAGGCAGTACAGAGGGTTGCCAGAGCCATCACCACGCTTCCCTGATGTGAACAGCTTTCATAACCAGGGGACATTTGTCAAGACAACTACATTACTATTGATTGCTTGTACTCCTAAACAGCTGCAGTCTCTTTTTAAGGCATTGATTAAGAGGCCAGATCATTCTAATGTTGATATTGTATTGAACAAGGATACTTCTCTGTGACTAAGCTAGAAGCGGGCCCTAGAAATGCCACGTTGTATACACAGCAATTACCATAGGTCTTCCATCGGGTCTCTGTGGTCCTATCAGAATTCCATCATCTCTGGCAGCCCTGGGGTATGGCTGCTTTATTATAAAATAAATAGAGCTGACTCCCATCGAGATCGATTTTAAGATGTGTGAGAGTCTTCACGAACTTACTTTCACTTAGTTTGCCACCTTCGAGTCGCTTCTGAGGACACAGAATATCTATTTTTTGAGCAAAACATTCTAACCTGATGTTTAATTGTTATATGCTCAAAATCAGGGAGCAGAAGATGGTAGTAGTATTCTTTTTGTGTGTGTGGTACTGGAGATTGAACCCAGGGGCATTCTACCTCCGAGCTACAGCCCCAGCCCCATTTTATTGTTTGAAACAGGGTCTCATTACGTTTCATAGGGCCCCACTAAGTTGCTGAGGCTGGCTTCTCAACATCCCAAGTACTGGGATTACAAGGATGGACCAGGTTGGCAGTGCTCCTTCTCTCTCCCTCTTTCCCCTCCTTCCCTCCCTCCCTCATTCTTCCTCCCTCTCTCCATCTGTCTCTCCCTCTCTTTCTCTCTCCCTTTCTATCTTTGGTGGTACTGTAGATTCAACTCAAGGGCATTCTACCTCCAAGCTACACCCCCTCGGCCCTTTTAATGTTTTGTTTTGTGTGTGTGTGTGTGTGTGTGTGTGTGTGTGGTACTGGGGATGGAACCCAGGGGCATTCAACGTCTGAGCTACATCCCCAGCCTTAATTTCTATTCTTTATTTTGAAACAGGGTCTCACTAAGTTGCAGAGGGCCTCACTAAGTAGCTGAGTCTGGCTGTGAACCTGCGATCCTCCTGTCTCAGCCTCCCAAGTATTGGGATTACAAACATGCGCCACCACACCCAGCTTTAATGTTTTGTTTTAAAACAAGGTCTTACTAGGTTGCTGAGTCTCCCTAAGTTGCTAAGGCTGACTTTGAACCTGGGAACCTCCAGTCCCAGCCTCCCAAGTACTGGATTCTAAGCCTGAACCATCACGCCTGGCTCACCTGTAATTGTTCCCAGAGACTGATGAATTCTTTCCGGTTGCGACCGAGTTAAGCCAGAACTATGGCCTCGAGGCCGAGGCTGTTGAAATACTAACTTCCTTTGCACAACTTAAGGCTCTGGAGACTGGAGGTCTAGAGGCCACCAACAAGGTGGCCTCTGACTTTTTGAGCTGTGATGTGCAGCCACCAGAGGCTGCTCTGAGACCATTATCGTGTTCCCTGCAGGCCCAGAGCCCAGCGGAGCAAGCTGTAAGGACCACTCTGACTTCCCGGGCTCTGACTTTTCCTGGCTCTTTGTGGCTCCCTGGTGGGTCGCTGTTTGGAGTAGATGATTAATTATAGTTAAAGAGGAAGTGCTGAAAGAAGGAAAAAACCTGTGCATTACTGTTTTACCCTCCTCTCTATTTTTAAACTCTTAATCTTGTGCACTTTCTTTTAAGTAAAAGAGAATTAGTCAGGGTAGCACTGGCTAATTTCTCATCATTTTTCTTCCTCACATTGCTGGATTTTTCAAAGAACATTTCTGAAGGGTTGGTTTTTTTTGTTTGTTTGTTTTTGTTTTGTTTTTTGAGAAAAACCTTTATTCCACCATATTTACTTCCACATGGTTTCTATTCTTCCACATTTTACCAGCATTTTACAGTTGCTTTCATGCTCTTCCCTCTGGTTTATGTTTTTAAATCTTTGCCTTTCTCCTTGAAATCAGTCTCTCTCTCTCTCTCT
>PVLC010043409.1:0-12556 GCA_004027655.1 Graphiurus murinus | reverse complement strand
GTTTGGAGCGGTTGCCCAGCAGAATCAGCCTCTCCTACCTCCCTGAGGAGGAATGTCTGAGCAGGGAAGGTCCCGGCAGCCGCGGCTTCGAAGCCAGACCGAAGTAGCTGCTCAGCAGATTTGACCTCTCTTACTCCCTCTGCCACAGCCCCAAAGTGAGCCCTGCCGGACTGAAGCAATTGCTCAGCAGAATCAACCCCTCTCACTCCCTCTGCTGTAGCCCCAAAACAAGCCCCAGACCGAAGTAGTTGCTCAGCAGAATCGACCTCTCTCACTCCCTCTGCTGCAGCTCCAAAGCGAGTGCCTGACCGAGTGTGGGGAGGACTGCCCACATTCCCCATGCTATCCGGCAAGGGTGGACACAGGGACTTAGGAGCAGGGTGGTCCCTTGAATCATCGTTGCCTTGAGATCCCTGGTATGGTGGGGGTGCGTCCCCCCCCAAAACGCCTAAGTCTGGGAGGTGACTCAGGCGCCATCAAGACAGGAGCTGAGGGCCGGGACGGGAGCCTCTTTCCCTTCGGGTCTTTTCTGCAATCGGCAGCAGAAACCAAAATGGGCTTAGGGGCCTCCTTCTGTACCCCTGCTTTTTTGTGGCCGCCCCTGTGAGAGCCACCCCCACTCTCGTGGAGCCAGCGGGGATTATCCCAAATTATGTCATTCCATATCTCTATGTAGGGCATCTGATCGGGCTGGCCCTGTCTCCCAAAGATGACATCACGGACTGCCCAACAGATCCCTGGTCAAGAGTGCCCTCCTCTGACCATCCAACCCCAGAAAATGGCCAGTCCCTTTCACACAATTTCCTCAGTGTGAAAACATCAATGGAGGCTCCTTAACCTTCGGCTCGCCTCCTAAGGTCTGCAAAATTCTTGATTAGACACTCGAGTGGGGTCAAAATAGCCCCCTCACTTGATCCGCCCTGTCCCATCTTGGCCGAGAGGGAGAGGACGAACTGGAAGATGTTTACTCACAAGTAAGACAGAACAAAGACGATTATACTCTCACGAGGCCTTTTCACTCACTCACCAAACCAGAATCAGAACCAGGACTCTGTGGAGTCGTCACTCCCAGAGTCACGTGTGGGACTTTAATGTGGCATCCCACAGTCCACAGACTCTAGCCCCCGAGGGACTCCAGAAACTGAACCAGAAACCAGAGGGAACCAGGCCTGACTTACCGGCGCCGAGCAGGACTTCAAGACAGGTGCGTGCTCTGCTCAGGTTGGAACTCCACGGGGGTCCATCCGAGGCTTTAAAAAAAAAAAAAAAACCTCTCCCCTAAGAGGGAATCTCGCTGGGGCCTCCAAATGTTAGCGAGTAAACTCACAAAAAGACCAGCAGGGAGTTGTGAACAAAATTTATTTCAGATTCAAATCTGGGCCCCCGCCATACCCAAAACAATAGTGGGGCAGGCAGAGACCCAGAACCTCATGATCATGGATATTATATACACAAGAGGGGGGCGGATATGTGACCTTTACATTGATTGGCTAGTGCATAGTGGAAAGTCCCCCTATGCGGTTCATAGATTTGAAACAAATGATTCCAGGATAAGGGTTTGGGCAGAGATCAAGAGGGGCATGGTGACCTAGCTTGTTTTCTGTTCCCAGGCCTTAGTCACTTACAGGTGGGGTGGTAATTTTCCACCTAGAACATTACATGGCTGCTCTCATAAGATGGCCTTACTTATACTAACCCACCAAATCACCCGATAACAGTTAGGCTAGCTGAAAAGAGATTCTAGTGTCTTTTATTTTATTTTATTTTTAAAGTGTCTATATAGTTCCAGGATAAGTGTCTGAGCAGCTGGGATTTAAGCTAAAGGGGCAGATAACAGCAAAACCTCTGGTGTCTCTGCTGGAAGAAGGTTGAAAAAGATTTAATAAGCTTGAGATAGAAAGAGATTGCCTTCTTTTATGCACTGCTGCAGCTTTTGGGGCAGTGGTGCCGGCCATGCAAGTGGAGGTTCCCTTGCCCTCAATGGTGGCAGTGATGATGGTGATACACCTTGGTAATGTCACTCCCTGAGTGACACCAGCACTGGCATGACTTTCTTCTTGTACAGCCCAGGTGCGTGGCTTTCCTCCATGGTCTGCAGCCTGGGCTGTGTCAATCTGCAGTTTATCTCAGTCCTGGTCCTTACAAAAGTGGTTCTTCCTCTCCTGTCTTCAGAGACCAAGGGTTACTCCCCTGCCCTGCAGACCTAGGGCTGCACTGTCATCTGCCAGTCCTACCTGTTCCAACTGAAAGGATGCATCTGTATGTGAAAATGAAAACTGCCTGACTCCGTGTCTTCACAGACCAGTGGCTGTCTTGTATACGGGGAAAGATACCTCAGCCTTGTTCCCTCCCCCCACATTCTCCCTGCTGCAAGTCCACTGGCTGAAGAGATGGAGACAGGCAGTAATCTCCTCTCTCTGAGCAACCCTAAAGTGATGAAAGACTCTCCCTTTTAGATTCGTTTGGCTGGAAAAACACCAGTTTCCAAGGAAAGGCAAATTGCACTACCCCATTAAGGGGAAAAGGAAATCAGGCAGTCTAGAGTTCAAAAGGTTGTCTGTGTGGCTCCCCTCCCATGCATAAGTCTTGTGAGCAGACACTTCGAGCTGAGGCTCTGCATTTTGCCCCGGAGCAAATAAAAACAAAGGGCCTCAGCCACAATGGCCGTCTTCACCTATACAAACACCTGCCTCTTGGCCCTGTTAGTATCTGCAGAGGGATAAAAGCTCAGTAATAAAAGGGTGGATTTGGAAACCAAATTCTCAAACTGTTCTAAAAGTTATGGGGAGCAACTCCAGATCTTTAGAATAAGTTTTCCAGCATATTATTTGCCTTTTAGGTGTGTAATGTCTAGAAGAACCCAACATTAGAGCCAACATGTGTTTGTTGGTTGTCTCTGCAAAGGTATCCTAAAAATAGGAGCACCTGATACAGCCCTAGTGAAAAAAAAATTGACAGTGGGGACTGTCTGATTCCTCTCATGTGACAAAACTTTCTGTGTACATTAAATGCTCATCTAAGCTTTTTTTTTTTTTTTGTGATACTCAGGATTTAATCCAGGGGCATTCTACCTCCAAGCTACACCGCCCCTCCTATTTTTCATTCTTTATTTTGAAACAAGGTCTCACTAAGTTGCGGAGGGCCTCACTAAGTAGCTGAGGCTGGCCGGGAACCTGGATCCTCCAGTCTTAGTCTCCCAAGTACTGGGATTACTAGCATGCACCACCACATCCAGCTTCATCTAAGCTTTTTACCTGAAAATAAGTGACTTCTTTTGCAAATACCACTAGAAAATGCACTAACGGGCTGGGGGTATAGTTCAGAGGTAGAATGCCCGAGTTCAATCTCCAGTAATAGACCACATACACATTCACACACACACACACACACACATACACACACACACACACCCCAGGTGATTGAAATAAATGGACAATATTAGAATAGAACAGAACAATAAAAAGAGTTTGATTTTTCCACAAACTTTATCCATACAGTTAATAAAGCCCTTTAAACAAATTTATTTGGACTTTTTGAAACATATTTGTTACAAAACTTTTATGACAGAACAAAGATCCTTGAATAACCAAGTCAATGTTAACAAAGATGAAAGAAAAGAGCTGGTTGGGAGGCTGAGACCGGAGGATCCGGGTTCGCGGCCAGCCTCAGCTACCTAAGTGAGGCACTCCGCAACTTAGTGAGACCCGGTTTCAAAATAAAGAATAAAAAATAGGGCTGGGGGTATAGCTCGGAGGTAGAATGCCTCTGAGTTCAATCCCCAGTACCGAAAAAAAAAAAAAAAAAAGAAAAGAGCTGGGCATGGTGGTGCATGTCTGTAATCCCAGTACTTAGGAAGCTGAGACAGGAGGATCCAAAGTTAAAGAAGACCATGTTTCAAAAAATAAAATAAAATGTGGTTGAGAGTGTATCTCAGAGGTAGAATACTTGTGGGTTCCATCTGTAGTACAAGAAAGAAAGAAAGTGCTGAGAGCCAGCTCTCAAAGCGGCAGAGCCTGGGGGTCCCTCATTAGGTGGAGATTGAGGACAAAGTTAAGAGTGAGTGAGAGTACGCTTACACACAATGTGGTTAAGAGGCATCTGTTTAATTCATCTCATGAGTGCTTTTTATGCTCATTACAACAAGGTATACAAAACAGGAATTTTTACAGTCTTGTTTTTCCCTAAAGTTAAGTGGGTACATTTTTAACTAGAAAAGCTATTTCCCATAGTGTTTGCTAAGATTAGGGGAGCAGCAGAAGTTTACAAAAAAATATAAAAGTGTAAATGAATTATTTTTTAGTGTGAGAGCGGGGTTAGAGTTTAACAGCGAAGAGGAGCAGGGTGAAGGTTGATAGCGAAGAAGAAACTATTCATTAGATAAATCTTTCCTATTTACACAGGCAGCTAGAAGATAACTAGTTAATAAGTTTTAGGTAAGCAGGGAGTTTGGCAAGCTCTCTGTCTTAAAGCTTTCCTTACTTATGATAAGAAACCTAAGTTCTCTTGACTCAGCCACTGGTATTTGTAGAGTTAACGAGTATCCCTGGCCAAGGCCGAAACATTGTATTCAGCCCCCAAATGACTTCAATCCGTTCAGCATCCTGTGCCTCTTAAAAAAATCTTTTAATGTGGAAGCAAAGCCCAAATTTCCAGAATAAAATAATGTAAAGTGAGAAATGTCACACATCCCTTATTTAGCAGGCTGAGCCTTGCTCTTAGGCCTTAACTGGTTAAGGTAACGCCGCAAGAAAGATTAAGGGAGAGAGGGAAGGAAGGAGAGAAGGAAGGAAGGAAGGGAAACAAAAAAGAGGACAGAGCCGGGCGTGGTGGTGCATGTTTGTAATCCCAGTACTTGGGAGGCTAAGACTGGAGGATCTGGGTTCGCGGCCAGACTCAGCTAACTAGTGAGGTACTCTGCAACTTAGTGAGACCCTGTATCAAAATAAAGAATAAAAAAATAGGACTGGGGGTGTAGTTCAGAGGTAGAATGCCCCTGAGTTCACTCCCCAGTATCCCCCCTCCCCCCCAAAAAAAATGAAGGAAAGGAGACGTAGGACTTGGAAACTGTTACAACAGACAACTTTCTTGTGCTTTTCACATTTCTAAGGTTTCAATCCTGTGCATCTGTACCTCTGGCCCAACTGAAGACTTGAGCGCACCTCTTTTAGTCAAGGTTTCTCTCCATTCTGTGTTCTTCCCTGTCTGTGAATTGGTCCAAGATTGCTAGGGGCATACTCCATGCTTTATATTCACAGGTGCACTCTTAACTATGTGTTCTTCAGTGATAGTGAAGCCTTCCTACAGTGTATATTTGGGATTACTCTCCTGTGTGAGTTCTTTCATGTTTGTACAAAGAACTGGATAGTCTGAAGGCTTTCCCACATTGCTTACATACATATATCTTCTCAAGAGAGTGATTTTGTTCATGCATCTGAAGGTAACTGGAAGAACTAAAGGCTTTCCCACATTGCTTACAGACATTATCTCCAGTGTGACTCTACATGTTTTCTGAGAGAATTAGGGTTATAGTAGGCTTTCCTACATTGTTTTCATACATAAGGTTTCTCTCCAGTGTGAGATCTTTCATGTATCTGAAAGTAACTATAAGAACTAAAGCTTTTCTCCAATTGCTTGTATACATAAGGCTTCTTTTCAGTGTGACTCCTTTCATGTCTTCTGAGAGAATAAGGATTATAGTAGGCTTTCCCACATTGTTTACATGCATAAGGTTTCTCTCCAGTGTGACTCCTTTCATGACTTCTGAGAGATTTAGGGTAAGAGAAGCCTTTCCTACACTGTTTATGTGTGTAAGATTTCTCTCCAGTATGAGTTCTTTCATGACTCTGAATGTCTCTGGAAGAAGTAAAGCCTTTCCCACATTGCTTACAAACATAAGGTTTCATTCCATTGTGAACCCTTTCATGTCTTCTGAGAGAATAAGGATCATAGTATGCTTTCCCACATTGTTTACAGACATAAGGTTTCTCTCCAGTGTGTTCTTTTATGTATCTTGATTCTACTGGAAGTCCTAAAGCTTTCTCCACATTGCTTACATACAAAGGGCTTCTCTCTAGTGTGAATTTGTTCATGTATGTTACGGTTATTGGAAGAACTAAAGCCTTTCCCACACTGCTTACATAGGGTTTCTCTCCAGTGTGACTCCTTTCATGCATTCTGAGACAGTAAGAATTAGAGTAGGCTTTCCCACATTGTTTACATAGATAAGGTTTCTCTCCAGTGTGAGATCTTTCATGTATCTGAAAGTAATTATAACTAAAGTTTTTCTCATATTGCTTGCATACATAAGATTTCTCTCCAATGTGACTCCTTTCATGTCTTCTGATAGATTTAGGGCAAGAGAAGGCTTTTCCACATTGTTTACATGCATAAGTTTTCTCTCCGGTGTGAGAAACTTTACATATTTGAATGTAACTGGAAAAACTTAAGGCTTTCTCACATGCTTACATACATAGGGTTTCTTTCCAGTGTGACTTGTTTCATGTCTTCTGAGAGAATAAAGGATCACAGTAGGCTTTCCCGCATTGTTTACATGCATAAAGTTTCTCTCCAGTGTGAGTTCTTTTATGTATCTGAATGTCACTGGAAGAACTAAAGCCTTTTCCACATTGCTTACATATGTAGGGCTTCTCTCTATTGTGAATTCGTTCATGTATGTTAAGGTGACTGGAAGAACAAAGCCTTTCCCACACTGCTTACAGACACAGGGTCTCTCTCCAGTGTGAGATCTTGTATGTTTCTGAATGTCAGTAGAAAACCTAAAGCTTTTTCCACATTGGTTACATACATAGGCCTTCTCTCCAGTGTGAATTTGTTCATGTGTGTTAAGGTGACTGGAAGAACTAAAGTCTTTCCCACACTGCTGACAGACATAGGGTTTCTCTCCAGTGTGAATTCGTTCATGTGTGTTACGGTTAGTGGAAGAACTAAAGGCTTTCCCACACTGCTTACAGACATAGGGTTTCTCTCCAGTGTGACTCCTTTCATGCATTCTGAGAGAAGAATTAGAGTAGGCTTTCCCACAGTGTTTACATATATAGGGTTTCTCCCCAGTATGAATTCTTTCATGGATTTTAATGTAACTGGAACTACTGAAGGTTTTCCCACATTGCTTACATTCATGCTGTTTATATCCACTGTGTCTCCCTTTATGCTTTAGAAAGCATTTGGGAGAACTAAAGGCTTCCCCCAGTTCTTTACATTTATCAGAATTCTCTCTATATTTCACATGTACACATGGTTTTTGCCCAGTCTGAGCTCTGTGGGCCTCATTTAAGGATAAATGACCAACAAGAACTTCTCCACACTTATGCCTTTCACCTGGTGTAACTCTAGGATGAGTTTTCCTCTTGAGAATAGGATCTGGAGACCAACTAAAGAATGTTCCACATTCACCCTCAAGTTTATGTTCAAAGAATCTAACAGTTGACTTCTATTAAAAAAAAAAAGTAGAAAGAATCACATTACTGGCAATGTGTTCATTATTGATTTTCCATGAGACCCGATGGTTTTATGCAGTGTAGTAATTTTTGAACATGAATGCTATGCAGGATAGATGGAGGACAGTTATAAAAGCAGTACTCTTCATATCAGGCCTTTCTATTTCTTTTTCTCTTTTTATGCATTCTTTCAGTACTGAGAATTGAATCCAGGGACATTCTACCTCCTAGCTACACTCCCAGCCCTTTATATTCTTATCTTGAATCAGAGACTCACTAATTTGCTGAGCACCTCAAACCTGTGGTTTTCCTTTCTGTTTCCCAAATACTTGTATTAAAAGGATGTGTCTCTCTGCCCAGTGTTGCTTTTTTTTTTGCCATATTCTTTCTTTAGGATCCCTATTTTATTATTGCCCTTTCTGTTACACAGGATGTACATATCAAGTGTTAAAAGGTAAAATACATTCTACAACTGAGCACCACTTTCTATAACTGAACAGGCAAAGATATTACACTGAACATCAGCATCTGGCAGTATTTTTTGGGAAAAAAAGTGAATAAAATGGGTTTAAATTGATTAACACTATTAAATCACATCTAATATTTGATTACTACATGATTCAATATAGCTATATGATACAATTATACAAAATGTGTTAACATCAAAGAATACAACCAAAATTAAGATAGCAAACAAAACCTATATAACTTTATTTTTGTACAGGAAAATACTTTCGAAGTATGCATGTAACTGTCCATTCTTTTAAAGAAAATCTATTGCAAGCAAAGTTATCAACATCCAGAAAAATCTCACATAGCATTACTAAGCATATCCCCCCAAAATGTACAATATGCACCATTGGAAAATACAAAATTAAAAAAATTGTAAGCAACAGGTGAGCTTCATATTTATAAGAATGTGAAAAGAAGTCCCATTTTTAGCACTGTTGTATAAAGAATTGTCTTTTGATGCGAAGTTCATGAATTGTCCTCCTGCTGGGACCACACTTTACAAAAACACCGTGTTTTTGAAACGAGATTAGGAAGCAAGATAGAGCATCTTAGCAATGTCATCTTATTAAAGTTTTTTTTTAAATTTTTACTACTTTATCAAAACATGTCCCTTAGGTGTGTAGGATTCATTTTTAAAATTCTTCTTAGAAATAATATACAAAGGAGAGGCATATTTATTCCCATTCACACTTCTGGAAGATGTTTCCCGTGGGCGAGAAGGGTCTTTGCTTCTTCTCACTTCTTGTTTTTGGCTTTAGCATGTGTTAACATGTGAGATTTCAGGTTAGTTGACTGAGCAAAGTTCTTATTACAACCATGGAAGGGGCACACATAGGGCTTGTCTCCGGTATGGATTCGCACATGTGTGCGCAAATTGAAGTCCAGTGAAAAGCGTTTCCCACAGCCTTCGAATGTGCACTGAAAGGGCTTCTCTCCAGTATGAACCAGTTGGTGTCGTTTTAGCTTCGAGCTCTCAACGAAAGCTTTGCCACATTTTGCACAGATGTGGACTCGGGGCCCGTGGGTCTGCAGATGTTTTCTCATAGCAGAGTTATCCCTGAACATCTTTGTGCAGCTTTTATGAGGGCAAGCTACTGTTCTTGGAGCATCATCTTCTTTAACTTTTCTTGGCTTCATTCTAGCAAATTCTGCCAGTTGTTTGGGATCTGATAGGTCAATGCCAGGTATTCCCCCAGGAGGGAGTTTCTTTCTTGTCATGTACTCTAAATAATCAGGTGAGTTCTCTCCGATGATCTGATCTTCAAACACCGTCTCATGGTCAATATCTTTTTTTTCATCTGAGGACCACATGGTGACCGAGAACTCGCCCTCCAGGGTCCTGATCTGCACCTGCTTCTGCTCGCACTTCTCGTTGCCAGGATCCGTGCCGCTGCCGCCCTGCGCGCTGGCCCCGCCGCCGCCGCCGCTCTTGCCGGCCGCGGCCACGGTCACCAGCGTCTGCTCGATGTAGTCGTCGTCGCCGCCGGCTGGTGCGGGCATCAGGATGAGGATCTGGTCCTCGAAGCCTTCGGCGGTGCACAGCCCATCCGAGTTGTCGCCGCCCACCACCTCCTTCCGCGCCTGCACCCGGATCACCTGCTGGTGGTGGTGCACCTGAGTTGGGTGGTCGGTGACCAGCGGCTGCAGCAGGATCATGGGCGGGTGGTGGTGGCGGCGGTGGTGACCGGCGTGCCCGTGGCCGCCCCGGCCCTCATCGTCGTCGTTCTGCTCCTCCTTGCCCACCATTGTGGTCTCGATGGTCTCCACCAGGATGGTCTCCACCTCGATCTCTTGCAGCTCCACCATCTCGGCCGGCATCTCTGAGCCATCCCTGGTGATGTAGAGGGTGTCACCGGAGGCCCTGGCTGAGGGCTCCGCCGCCACGGCCGCAGCGGCCTCGGCTCCGAGCCAGCCTTGCCTTTTAAGTAAACATTAAACCCATAGCCTGGTGTGGTGGTGCACAATTATAATCCTAGTACTTGGAAAGCTGAGACAGGAGGATCGCAGGTTCAAAAACAGCCTTGGCAATTTAGAGACGTTCTCAGCTACCTAGTGAGACAGTGTTTCCAAATAATCAGGCTGGAGGTGTAGCTTGGAGGTAGCGTGCCCCTGGGTTCAATCCCCAGCACCAAAAAAAAAAAAAAACAATCCAGGAGCATTCTACCTCTACCTCTGATCTATACTCCAGCCCTTTTCATTTTGACCCAGGGAGGTCTCTAAGTTTGAACCAACCAGGGTTTCTCTAAACCTCGCCAATTAGCTGAGGCTGGTCTCAAACCTGTGATCCTCCTGTCTCAGCCTCACAAGTACTGAGATTACAGGCATCCTCTATTTTGCCTGGCTCTTTTCAATTTTACAGAGTCTCCCTTAAATTTTCTAGGCTGGCCAAAAAATAACATTCCTCCTGCCTAAACCTTCCTCATAGTTGGAATTATT
This sequence comes from Graphiurus murinus, assembly GCA_004027655.1. Classification (NCBI taxonomy): domain Eukaryota; kingdom Metazoa; phylum Chordata; class Mammalia; order Rodentia; family Gliridae; genus Graphiurus; species Graphiurus murinus. The sequence continues at coordinate 2,150 of PVLC010043409.1, read as the reverse complement.
GGCATGTACCACCACAACTGGCTCATAGCAAGTTTCATAATACTCCTTCCCAGTAAACCATTTTATTACCTGTAATATTTATATAATATTGAAAAACACATCAGTATTCCATATGCAAAATGGTAGAAGCCAAATTTGTTTTGGGTTTTGAAATACTTGCATAACGAAATATCTCTGAGGATGTGTCCCAGTCAACAGACAAAATTTACATTCGTATCATCTGCACCTCATGCACAAACCCTGGTAAATGTAGTAATATTGTATGTGGAAGAATGTGTATGTATATTGAATAATTAGAAAAACTAGACTTTTGATGCATTGTTAGTGCTCCATCTCTTTCTCTTTTTTTTTTGCAGTACTGGGGATTGAACTCAGGGGTGTTCTACCTCTGAGCTATACCCCCAGCCCTATTTTTTATTCTTTATTTTGAAACCAGGTCTCACTAAGTTGCGGAGGGCCTCACTGGGTAGCTGAGACTGGCCTCGAACCCAGATCCTCTGGTCTCAGCCTCCCGAATGCTGGGATTACAAGCGTGCGCCACCACGCCCGGCTCCATCTCTTTCCAACAATGGAATATTTCTAATTTTGTTTTTTTCCATTGTAGAAGTTCAACAAGTACGCAATTTTAGGTATACATTGAGATTAAATTAATTTTAAATTAGGGTTATTTGAATCATATTCTTAGTTTTTTGTTTGCTTGTTTGTGGCATTAGAGATTGAACCCAGGGGCATTCTTCCTCTGAGCTACACCCCCAGACTGATTGTAGTTTTTATTTTGACACAGATTCTCACTAGGTTGATGAGAGATGCACTACTTCCTGAGGCTGTCCTTGAACCTGCAATCCTCCTGCCTCAGCCTGCCAAGTCCTGGGATTACAGGCAAATGCACCATTCCAGGCATTTGCTTAGTTTTAATTTCCTGCCACTTTAGGATTCTTGAGACTCTGATTACTTTCTTTTCATTTTTTTGGTGGTACTAGTGACTGGCCCCAAGGACGTTCTACCTTCAAGATATATCCCCAAAACTTTTTTTTTTTTTTTTTTTTTGGTACTAGGGAATAACTCATAGACTTTCTACCTTTGAACCACACTCTCAGCCTGATTTTATTTTTTATTTGGAAACAGGGTCTCTCTAGGTTGATAAGAGTCCCATTGCTTACTGAGGCTGTCCTCAAACCTCCAATTGTCCTGACTCAACCTCTCAAGTACTAGAAATACAGGTATGTGCCAACACATCCAGCTCTTATTTTTTGTTTTGAAAGAGGGTTTCACTAAGTTGCTAAGAGTTTTGTTAAGTTGCTGAGGCTGGTCTTGAACTGAGACCTTTCTGTCTCAGCCTCCCAAGTACTGAGATTACAAATGTGCACCACCACACCTGGCTCATTGCTTTCTTCTGGGAGTGGATATTACCTTAGATTTCTCCGGGAATTTTTGTAGTCATCTCTAATTAAGTTCTGCTCTTCCAGTTCTTGGCCTAAACATAGACCCAGAAGGATGATCATTAATTATTACAACATTACACAAAATTATTAAATTCTAGGCTGAAGGCATAATGTAAATAATTCAAATCATTACATAAATAATTTCAAATCATGCAACAGCACTGATGAGCAAGAACCATGTGCACTCTGATTGACTAATGAAGGGAATGATGCCACCCTTACCTACGAAGACCACGTTCCTGAAGGTCTCCTGCATCACATGTCGGTAGAGCTCCTTCTGGGATGGATTCAGCAAAACCCACTCCTCTGGGGTGAAGGTCACAGCCACATCCTCAAAAGCCACCAACTCCTATAACATGTCACATATTTCCAGGATGAAGGGTGACACTCACATCACTGCAGATCTATACTAACTTCATGAGAAGTTCCCACGCTGCTCTGTTCTCTAATGTTCCTCCATGTCTTGTTCATCACACTCCCTCACTCCATCCATCCCACATCTTCTCCTGCAGCCATTCTGATGCGAGGCTCCAACTATTTGGTAATTCCATAGAGGAACAGCAACACCCATGGTGTTTGTGGGTCATCCTACTTTTCTTTGTGCAATTTAGCATCTCTCAAACAAAGTCCTAGCTGTGTGTGATGACACACACCTGTAATTCCAATACTTGGGAGGCTGAGTCAGGAGGATCACAGGTTTCAGGCCAA
>PVLC010043408.1:0-12682 GCA_004027655.1 Graphiurus murinus | reverse complement strand
ATAAATGCTCCTGAGTTCAATACCTAGCACTAAAATAAATAAATAAATACATAAGATAAATTAAAAAATAAAAGGAATTAAGGGCAACTTGACACAGGCTAAGCACTTATATCAGAGGCCAGGTAGAGTTCAAGGGACAGTGTTAGAGGTAAATGGTTTCAGAAACACTGGACAATTATTATGAGAGCAATATAACAGCATAACTTAAGAAAAGACAAATAATATACCATTATCAAAATGTAAAATGCAAAATGATTAATATCATCATATTTCTACATATAATTATGCAATTAATATCTTTATTTTATTCCTCCTAATATTTACTGTTTTCTTTAGCCTAAATAAATGTTGGTTAAACATGACAATTTCTCACAAAAATTTCCTAGAACTAAAATAGATAAAATCTTAGCAAAAATAAAGTGAAGAGGGAAATACAAGTGCTGTGTGTTTGTATGTTCTTGTATGTTTTTATCACTCTGAACCTTATTATGATATATAATTACAATGCATCAAAAATATAAGAAAGTAAAATAAAATGAATAATTTACTTACATAATTATACATCCCTAGAAATCATTATTCTAAATGGTTGTATGGATTGAAGTACATTTTGGTTCAAAAATAGTTAACTAATTTCATAAATAATTAATGCTTAATCATTGATGGTGAGATAATAGATTCAAGCCCATATGTATGTTCCACATATTCATTGTGGCAAGTAGATTGTTAAATGCTTTTCTGTTTTCTTTAAAGATAAAAAAGTTATATTCTTATTTACATTTATGCTCCTTGTTATGGAACACACATAAAGCATCCCTGCTTCCCAATGGAAGGCATCAGTAACTACTCGGGCCTGGACAGTAAAACTGCATTGAGCTGGACAGCAAGTTGTGGTTGGAGCAGATATGGCAAAATTCGAAAGTCCAACTTATATTTGTATCCTAAAAAGTTCCAAAAAAAGAGTTGCAGTATACATGTAGGAATATCCAGGCTTACCCAAAGTCATTGTTCAGAGCTGCATGAGAGTCAGACTCTGAGTTGACTCTGCTCATACTTACAGGATTTAATAACAGATGTTTCCTGAAATTTGACACATTCAACATATCAAATCCTGAGCAAATTAGTAATCATCTCATAATTTACAGTATGTATTTGAACATGCTGAGCTTTACAGTGGTTTATACATTGTAACTTGTCATTTTAATATTTACATTATTAGGTTTGTGATTAAAATTATTCTTGATGCATAAAATTATTTTGACTTAAGTTAAATCAAAAGAAGAGAGACATTATTAATTGGCATATTGTATTGTGACATATTACTTCTCCTATCTGGTGCTCACAATATGCTTAGTATAATATTTAAGACTTACTAACTCCTGAAGAGTTCACAAAATGTTATCATTGAGCTGAGGATGGGTATTTTTGTTTCTCTGATGCTCATGTGAATTTTTTTATCCAGACTGAACTGATTCAAAGTAAAATTTGATATGGCATTTATTTTAAAAAGTACATATTATACATGAGAAAGAATCTATTAAACAGCAATGTACAACCCAGAAAAGTAAGAAACCAGAAAGTTGAGCTCTTTGCTAATGGGCTTTTTGGGAAGTTGAGTTACTTAAAAAATATTTAGAAACTGTATTGTTTAAACCACTCTACCCTCATTTTTAAAAGAGTAGCTACTTATTTTAACAAAAAATTTCTATTTGTCATTTTTAGGGCCTTTAATTGTCTGAAGTTAAGTAAGTGGATGATTTTGCTGTATGTGTGCATGCATGTGTCTTGCATGTGTGTGAACAGGTAAGTGTGAGCGTTTGTTTGGATTCATTCACCAACCCACTTACCTAAAATGCTTTAGAGCAGTTAGTAAATATATGTATAATGAATGGCATTTATTTATATGCAAAGATATACATCATTATAACAGAAAACAAGTCTTTATGGATTTGCGTGAACCACATGACAAACCTGCAGTAGTGTGTGGTGTATAGTGTAGTGCATTACACAGTCCAGATTCAAAGACCAGCTCCACTACTTATGTGGGACTTGGGGTAAACTAACTTTTCTGAGCTACATTACCCTCACTTATAAAATGGTGAAACTAAATTTCTTTCCCTGGTGATTAAATATGAACAATGCACTAAATATGAAGTAAAAACATTCACTTCTTTTTTTTTTATTTTTTTTTTTATTTTTTTTTTTGCGGTACTGGGGATTGAACTCAGAGGCATTCTACCTCCGAGCTATACCTCCAGCCCTATTTTTTATTCTTTATTTTGAAACCGAGTCTCACTAAGTTTCGGAGTGCCTCACTAGGTAGCTGAGGCTGGCCGCGAACCCGGATCCTCAGGTCTCAGCCTCCCGAATGCTGGGATTACAAGCGTGCGCCACCACGCCCGGCTAAAAAAACATTCACTTCTCACATTAAATAATTGGTAAGTGTTAATTTCCTTTTTTCTTTCCCTTTAAATGTTCAGAGACATGCAACAAGTCAAATGTATATTTTAATGTGTGCCTACTCAGGAGGGTATTAGGAGATAAATGAAAAAAGCCAAATTCTAAAATGTATAAAAATTGATTCTGATTATGTTATCATATTTATATACAATAATAAATAAATTCATCTTTCTCTGTTTGCAAAATTTGTGTGTATTCCTTTTGTTATTAGCAAAACTAGTAGATAGTATTAAAAATAACTGTCATGCAGAAAGATTCTAGACCTGATGAAATATGACTTTGTGCCAGCTAAGAGTTAGAGGAGGGATAGGTAAAGAAATGGGGTGTATGCTGTACCTACCTCAGACCACACTCCTGCCTCCCACACGGTCATGCAGTCCTGGCCCTCACAGCGCTGGGCAGTGGCAGGCTTAGGCCCAGCACAGTCCCTCTCCCGGGCCCTGATGAGAGTTCCATTGCTCAGTTGCTGCGTACAGGCCACCTGTCTACTCTGCATCCCTTTTCCACAAGTTCGTGAGCATGAGGTCCATTCTGTCATCATCCACCTGGAAGTAAAGCCAGAGTCACTACAAGCAGTTAAAAGATATCTACCAATCACATAGCTCACAAAGAGTTAACAGAAAGTTACATGTAACTTTGTGTGTTTTTCTACTAACATAACTTTCTACAAGATGCCTATGTTTTCTATTGCCTCTACTGCTTTGTCTTATCTCAAGGGCTTGTTCTTATGAGAATGTCAAAGTATGTATCAGATTCTGTTCACATCTCTTCATGCTGAACTTCACTGCCTATCAGAGCATACTGAGGTAACTTGAGATATAAAACCCTTAGTATTTGCAGGTTATTCATAGTCTCTGTGTATTAAATGCTTATAGAGCCTCATGTGTTAGGCCCTACAACTATCATGGCTATTTACAGAAAGGGAAGCTGAATCATACAGAGGTTTAGCATTTTAACTTAATAATAGATGGAGACATATCCTTCCAGAGAGAACTACATATATATATATATGGTTCTTTAGGCTAGCTATCTAGCTGAGATGTGACCACAGACATTGGAGTGAGACTCAGGTCTGAACATAATCTTCCCGTTTTACAGGAATTCCATATTTTCTTTTGTTTCATTGACTCCCTCAGCCTGCACATATTTATAAACAAATATTTTCATTCTGAAGAGTCATTAGGGCAGTAATTTCTCACTTTCATTTCTAATGAATTGAGACTTATCCTAAGGACCACTAATTTAAATACTCCCCCAAATTTATTTCAAGGAACCAAGGCCTATGTCAGAAGAGTCTCCTCTCAGAGCACTTGATTATACTGTGCTCACCTGTATTCTTGTGGTGTGAGGTGACACAAAGCCCAGGATTGAGAGGAAGTGAGATGAATGGCAGAGGTATTGCAGCACAGCACTAGGCTACTGTGGAAGAATTACTTAAACACAGTACTGGGTACCACTACGTGACTACAGGGCAGGCGTTGTTCAAGCGTGATGTTATAACTTGGACCTAAAACTTCCCCCAAAGGCCCAGTGCTAGGGACTCAGTCACCAGCCTGTGATGCTACTGAAAAGTGGAATCTGGTCAGAGGAGGTGAGTCGCTGGGGGCATGTCCTGGAGGTTATCTCTTCTCTCTCTAGCTCCCCTTCCTGGGCACCCTGAGGTGAATTGCTCTGCTCCCCCACCCCCTTCCACCACGATGCTCTGTCTCAGCACAGGCCAAGAAACAATGGAATTTAGGTTTCTCTCTGTTTTTACAGAAATAGTCTCAATTATTCCAAATTTAGCTACCCAAATATTCCTGGCAATGATCCCCATTTTGAGGATTTATATCCTCATACAGCCTAGTTTTCTTATCTTTTTCTGAATGAGGAAAAATTCACAATAATATTTGTAGTCCAGGACTGACTCTTACAAGGTTCTTTAGCCTACCATATATGATGCTGAGTTCCTAGTGGATTTTGCCTAGAGTGAAGAGTTATCTTCCAAATTTAGTTTTTGCTCTATACTTCTATATAAGAGTAGTCAAGAAACAATTGCAATTGAAATTGATCTGTTTACCTTTTCCTTCACCTATAGAATCCAGAAAATACTGTTGAAAAGAGAAGTATTTGAAATTTCATGAAACTTAATATTTTAAAAATAAGCAAAATTTTCAAGATCCTTAATATAATTATAAAAAGTTACTTTTTGTATGCCTTGAAAACTGTTCAAAACTAAGAAGTAAAATGTAAGCTTTATTCTGAGAAAACATTTTTTAATTTTAAAATTTATCTAATTTGGAATAACCCCATTTACTGATCTTGAAGATGCTTCTTCTCACAAGGTTATTTACTATAGTGTCAGTTTATTTACTTATTATTTTTACTGGGATGCCTTCCCTCCAAGATACACCCTAAGCCCTTTTTATTTTGATGCAGGGTTTCTCTTGCTAAGTCACCCTGTACATCGCAATTTCCCATATATTGGGATTATATTAGGATTATAGGCATGTACCACTGCCCCCACCTGTATCAGTCTATTTTATATTTGGCACACAGGGTACCATTAGATTATCTGGTGATTTTTAAAAAATAAATGTGAATGGAAATTTGTGTGCTGCTTTTTAGGGTACCGAAGGAGAAAAGTCAGGATAAAGGATTTGCTCTGCTAGCAAATCTTGGAAAGTTTTCCTATGATGATCCTTAATAATTACCCATGTCCATTTCTTACTTTCAAAATTTTTGAAAAACCTCACTGACATTGCTTGGTGGTTCAAGATATACTGCCTTCTTTCCAAGGGAAGGAAGATAATAATCCCTAAACAAACAAACAAACAAACAAAGTCTTTGTTTCCAATTGCAAAAATGTCTCACTCAGAGATATACCAACCTTTTAAAACCTGTTCTTTTTACCAAGTAATTCTCAGGGCACTTTCCCCCCAAGACACCTGAGTTTGGTGAATGAATAGTGGATGGAATGCACAGTATACTCTGCTCCTTCACAGACCAAGTTAGCAAGTGACTAAGATGCTCTAGTCCTCAAATCCAGCTGATGCAAGATGCCTGACGTATTAGAAAAAGCTGCTGCTCTTTCATCAAATGAAAAACATTATGTTGTACATAAAACCAATATTGTTTTGAAGCATTTTAATAAATATTCCACAAGGTAATTCAACATTTTAATATCTGTTAAAAAAGATAGGAAAAGAGAAGACAATTCTTAGGAATAGTGGGAATTCTGATGTTCATGTTCTTTAGCTGACAGGAAAAAAGCCAAAAGTTCTGATTACATTCCCATCTAGAACTGAATAGAAAAGAGTGAAGGAACTGCCTGTTGGTAACAATAATTGTCCAGGTCACCTATTTGAGTAGCACCCTGCATTATAAAGGAGCTTGACTACTTCACATACTTGTGGAGTTAGGCTGAAAGCATGCCTTCAGGGTGGTATAATGTGCATGGTATTATTGAAAGTATATTAATGTGTTTTTTCTTTTACATATCCTTTCGTAAATCATCCTTCTTTCCCATTCCTTTAGAAGTACATATTTTCATGGGGGTAGGATTGTTAGTGCAGGAATGATAAAGGAAATATTGATAATCAACTTTTGATCTCTTAAATACATTGAATTTATATAGCAAAGGAAGCCTTGAAATTTCAATATGGTAAAGGCAGAAAGTATTTTCCAAAATCTTTTACTCTTCCACTAACATGGTATAAACCAGCTTCAGAGGGTTTAATAACTGTCTTTTACAATAAGGCACAAATTGAGATGATTCTGGTAGAGACAAGTGATGGAGAAGGAAAGGGAGCAGAGAAGCCAGAACTGAACACCTTCTTGGATGACGCTCGTTTCCAGAGATTACTGAAGACAACAGTGCAGACATGGCTAACTGGAGCTGTTCTTCCTTCTCCCCTCTCCCATGCTTACTCCTTGAGGGGGAGGTCATGGAGAAGATTCGACTAGTTATAGAGGTCACAATTCATTGCATGTCTGACTTGTGGAGTGCGTAAATTCACCATGACTCTGTGTAAGAAGCTGTTGGGCAGAGGAGATCGATTCTGTATTTGACTTCCCAGGAACTCACGACTGTGCCTAACTCAGAGCCTCAGCAAATTACGGAGTATCAGTTTTTTGAGAAATCAATTCAGTCTCACACTCTTTTATCATCCCGTTAGTAAAAAAAATTAAGACTTTTTTTTTTTAACACTAGGGCTGAGTCTCACTCGAACTCAGCATTATTTGTTATCATAAGGCATGTGGATTTTCAGGAGCCCTGGGATGCAGCCATGGTAACAGCCTTACTGCTTAGCCACTCCGAAATTATACTCAGGTTCCACTTTGGTCTCTGATTCATCTTCCCATTACTAAGGCCTGGCTTTCTTTTCTTTTCTTTTTTCCTACCCCAGCTTGAGTCTCTCAACATTGTTGCTTTATCCTCTCCTCATGAGTTTTTTGCTTGCTTGTTGCCTATTTCTCACTGGGGAAATGGGGATGCAGGTCTGGAATCTGACAGTCAGAGATCAGGAATTGGGAAGTCTGGATTAGGAACTGGGAGCGAGGAGATGAAGGGCTAGCTGCAGGAACCAGGATGACGGCATTGTCCGTTTTATCTGCTGGGGTCAGGGTCCTGGCCAGTTCTGTGATGGTGTATTTACTTTTTGCAAGTTCTAACATTATTTCAGAGAATTCAAAAGCAAATAGCTAAATTCAACTAGATAGCCAGAATTTTCTTGGTATCCCTTGCCCAAGTAAATGATGTTTCCACACTGTGAAGAACATAGTCAAGGTTGGAAATCTAAGCTGTACTTTCTTAGACCCTGATTATTTAAAAGGTCACATTTTGGTACATCCTCCGTTGTAACATTTCTAAGAAAATAAAAATTCAATAATATCCTGAATATGTTTTAGAGGGCAGCATTATATTATTCAGACAATGCTTTAGTGATGGCTGGGACAGGGTTACCGTGTTTGACAGGGCTGTTCATTGCACTTTCGAATCTGTGGCTCTGGTTTGGTTAAATATTTGCATTTCTTGTTATCAACAATGCTGATATTTTTGCTCATGATTTTTGTGCAGGACACTGTTGTCTTCCTTTCTCCTGAAAAGTACAAATAAACATATAGAAGAATGTTACTATAGATCTTTATGAAATGACTTTAAGGGATGTTCTTGGGTGTATAATTTTCGTAGATATTTTAATTAAGTTTCAACTTGCATCAACAGAAGTTGTTGAAAACTGTATGTGCTTAAAACACTAGGAGTCCACTCTGCCTGATAGGCTTTTTTTTCCTGGAAACACATGGCATATAAATACGTGTGCACACCGCATCACCTATTGAATAGTGCCAGTGCTCTGGAAAGGAGCAAACTGACTCTGAGTATAACTCAGACCTTTATTCCCAAATGATTACCATCTTCTCTAAGGAAAACCAGGGTACCCTTATCATCCTTTACCAGGTTTCAGAAAACTCACTTTTATACTTTCTCTGCTATGGTAAAGTCTGGTTATAGGAGATAAAAATAACTTTGTATGTTGTGCTCATTTTGCTTACAGCCCCATAAACACACTTCCTTGAGAATACTTTACTCACTGACTTAAAATCTCTAGTAAATATGAGCTATTTTCTGTTTCCCTATAGAAGTCTTTAGTGTTCCTGTGAGTAAAGAAAGATAGGCAGCTGTATAAGATATGATAATCCACTTCAATATATTGTTTGACATTATAAAATAAATCAGCCAACAGTTTAAAGACAGATGGGTCATAAAGGATTAAACAGAATCACAAGTCCTCTAGGTCACTGTCAAAAGGCCCATTAGTTAGGATCCTATGACTCTCATGCAAGGGTAATTAGGAAGCTCAGAACATTCACACTGGTCCTGCCAAACATGAAAGGCAAGATGGCACCACAGAGGTCACTCTGTCATTCAATCATCATAAAGAAGAGGCTGGCATTAGGACGGAGGAGGGGAGGGGCATAAGTGAAAGCCACTTTAATTCTGTGAAGTATTTTTCACTTAGACTTCAATGAGGATGGGAAGAGAAAATGGGGTGGCCAAGCAGAAGACAAAAGAACAGGTATGATTCAGATGATTCAGGATCTTTCCCTTATTTCCATCTCAACAACACTGAGCATCGCCTACACGTGGGAATTACAGTCTTCAAACACATTGATGTCTACATACATGTGTGTATTAACTAACCATTGCATTTGAGATTATTATATGTCATGCTATGAAATAATATAGACATTCAGTTCTTTCTGTCTTCTAACAGAGGCAGCACAATGTTGTCCAAATTATTCTCTTTCTGAAGAATCTTGTGGTTCTGGTGGAATGCAATAAAGTCTGTGTGAACTCAGTGCAGACAACAGAGTGCACGCAGGTCACTGGCCCTTTCCCAAGGAGGAAGTGTACCCTGGCACTCTCTGAAGTGGGCATCTGTGGGCCATGATGGAGGGGCCTTAAAAGAGACCTTCAACTACAGTTTAAACAGTGTCTCCAGGACAGATGAGTTAGGAAAACACATGTCCCCCAGGCAAACTGAATTAGAAAACTGCTCCTCCTCTGCCTGGTGGCATACAACTGTAATTCCAGAACCGGGGAGGCTGAGACAGGAGTATCACAGGTTTGAAGCCAGCCCCAGCAATTTAGGCTCTTAGCAATTTATCAAGACTCTATTTCAAAATAAAAATATAAACAAACAAACATAAATAAATAAAAAGGGCTAGGGGTATAGCTTGGAGGTTCAATGTCTCTGGGTTTAATCCCTAGTACCAAAAAAAAAAAATGTTCTGTTCCTCCCCTACACAGAGGCAGCCTGGCATCAGGATGCCTGGCTTGGCAGATGGAGCATGACCGGATTGCAGGCCTTTAGCCAGGTGCCTCATGTTCAAAGCACCTCCCTGAAGGCCAACAGCTAACCTGTCAGAAGTCAGGTGTGGCATTAGACTTAATCTCAGTAGTACTCATTACCCACACTTCAAATAATTGTCAAATCAAATATTAGAAAGGAAAAACCAACTTAGGCTCTTTTTTTTTTTTTTTTAAACATAAAAAAAGTCCTCCTCTGGGCATGGTGATGCACACCTGAAATCCCAGGCTTACAATAATTGAGACAGGACCTTAGTGAGATCCTGAAAAAAAAAGAAAGAAAGAAAAGAAAAACAGGGCTCACAAGTTAGGAGTTGACTAAATGTAAAAATCTGGGGCAGAAGCTAAGTCAACTTCCTCCTAGTTATGATTCAGGGGCTTCTTTGTGATAGCATGTATAAGTACTAGTTTATATTATGATGATGCATACTAAAGGAACTATGAAAATAAATGTAACTTATGAAATATAAATGCTAGGTTTAAATTTTAATTTGAAGCCCTCAGTTATAAGACACTCTGAGAATATAGTTGCCTCAAGTCATTTAAATAATGGCACTTTGCCACCTACAGCACAAAAAGGGCCCACAATTGTGCGTAATCTGGAAAGCCTTTGCTGAACATATATGTAGTCACAAAAAAAACTTAGGACTAATCATACTGCATTTTTTTCTTTCCTCAGAAGATACTTCACCTTAGTAATATTACCCTGGAGCAAACATACTAAGTATTTAAAAAAAATTATTTCCCAGCATAAGGACTGAATCCATCCAGGTCAAGAGTTCTACCATTGAGCTACCTCTGATCTCCCAATGTCTTGTATAAGTCTTAATATATCCAAAGAGATGTTGGCGTCAGCATCATTTTGGAAACATTTTTATGGTGCTCTTAATCCGAAGGCTTGTGAGAATGAATGGGGATGTTTCCACCCATGTTGTAGCAAGGAAGCTGATCTCATAAGTTTTTTGGCAGTTAGGAGAAGCTTAGCCTTATGTTCTTTGGTTTGTTTTCTCCTTAATTTCAATAAACAAAAACAATATAATTGGGGAAAATGTTTTGCTCTGCTGCTAATACATTATGCCTATGAAAATATGACTAAGATCTTAAAGCCATATGGAAATGTTATTGATTTTTTTTAAAATATATTTTTATGTCCCGGACAGCAGAGGAAATTTCCATTCTAGCACCTAATAGTGGTATCTACTCCAGTACATCCAAAACTGTAGAGCCCAGAGACAAATATAAAATGATGAAGACATTGTCCTTCCTTCTGAGCCAATAGTAGCTAGACGCTGCTGGCAGTGCATCACTTGCTTAGTGGTAACAAACTTTACCACTTGGTCATTCTCAGCAAATCGGTCTTGGGTGAACTTGTTTAAATATATTACATACAATTATAAATAAAATAAAATAATCACTATGCATTCATCTCTTTACCAAATTTGGGCGAAATCTGAAAAGAAAGGTTTATTTTCATTTGCTGATCCCTTGTTTTCTGAAGACATTTAACAGACAAGACATTATATTAAGTGAGCCTTGTTGTCCACCCTTACACAGAAGCTTTTTTTTTTCTTCTACAACCTGTATTTAAGCAATAAAATGGATATTTTAAAGTAAAATTATTGTCTATCAAGGTAGTTCGCATTTCTAAAGCTAGCATCACAAATGCAGAGACACATTCTTGTGTGTGGGTTCAGTGTTTCAATTTGCATAATTGAAATTATGCATTATCATACATTCCAAATTTTTAGATAAAATTAGACAAGTGTGTGTGTGTGTGTGTGTGTGTGTGTGTGTGTGTGTGTGTAAAACTAATAATGGCCAGGAAGCATGAGAATCATAAGTAAGTATATTTTAATGAAGACAAAGGACTTTGAGTGCTTAGGGATATGCAAAATGTAAGATATAAATTCCCTCACATTTGAAATCTCTCTGTCTGCATTCTCAGCATCCTTACATTTTGTGTAAAGAGTAATTAATGCCAGGTCATATCTAAACACATCAACTAAATACTGAGAGTAAAATTTCTTCTTTAATTTTTATTCCCTAAGTTCTTACTTGATTAAAAAAAACTCACAGATCACTTAGGTCACTTTAATCAAAATTTCCAAAGTGCATGTTACATATCAAACTATAATATCCAATATAGCAATTTCTTTTTGCTATCTGCTCCAAGACACTCTTAAGATCAGATGCTCTCTGTTTTAATGATTTTTTACATCTTGTTTTTATTCATCCCTGACTGGGCAAATTCTCCCCAAGAGTTTTGAGAAACAAAATTTGCCACATAAAATTAATGATTTTTTTTTTCTGGTCCTTATGGAAGGATCATTCTCCTGTGGTCTCAATTGTACAAGTGGGAAGACGATACTTGAATAGCCTTTCCTCCTCAATTACAAGGACCCAATGGGTGTTTGTTACTCTTTTCTAAAGAACATTTTATTATAAATAGTCATAGGATACCTTATTTCCCTGTCATCTACTCACTGAGTATTTTTAACCTACCAATATTAACTTAAAGATATATGTTATAAGAAAAAACAACTGCCAGGTGTGGTGGTGCACCCTTGTAATCCCAGCATTCGGGAGGCTGAGACCGGAGGATCTGGGTTCGCGGCCAGCCTCAGCTACCTAGTGAGGCACTCCACAACTTAGTGAGACTTGGTTTCAAAATAAAGAATAAAAAATAGGGCTGGGGGTGTAGCTTGGAGGTAGAATGCCCCTGAGTTCAATCCTCAGTACTGCAAAAAAAAAAAAAAAAAAAAAAAGAAAAAACAACTGTGTAAAATGCTGATTATTCTTTATGCATATTGTGTGTGTGTGTGTGTGTGTGTGTGTGTGTGTGTATGTGTTTTCCTGGAAATTAAACAAAGGAGCGATCTGCCACTGAGCTACACCCCAATCCCTTTAATTTTTTTTTTTAAATTTTGAAACAGGGTCTTGCCAAGTTACCACGCACTGACCTCAAACCTGTAATCCTCCTGTCTCAGCCACCCACTGTGTCTGGATTATGTGCACATTTTTAAAACTAAAAAAACTTCCAAAATCATGCCATATCATTTCCTTCTTGATCATTATATTTTGTATTTTCATAAAACATTTCCCTCAGGGTTTGAGCCTGGTATTAAAATGATTTCATTTTTTATTTTAATAAAGATTGTTTTGCATTGTTTACAAAACTCATATAATCCAATCTCATCTTCTTACTTTATGCATACAATATTTTAGTGTGAGCAAGTTATTTAACTTAATAACTTTCAAGTTAAATTTTACTTGAGTACTCAAGGAACTTCATGAACTGGCTTTTTTCCTATTTTTATGGTCAAATCATTCCCCACTCCTCAGTCTTCATAAACATTCTCACTAATCCCA
>PVLC010043407.1:0-12553 GCA_004027655.1 Graphiurus murinus | reverse complement strand
GCACAATGATATAACTAGAAAAACTATAAAAGTAACTGTAATGAGAAAATAGCATTAGTACCAGAATGCACAGAGACACTTAGAAGAGGTGGCAGCAATCTTTTACAACACTAGCAAGCCTATTGAAACAACTGCTTCCAGAAACTGAACTTATTCAAAAGTATTCCAGGCCTTTGAAGAATCATCAGAGAAACAAACATACGATCTAATGCATCTATATGAGCAATCAGAAAATATATAAATAGGAAAATATATTTTGAAATAGTTGTGTCCTCAAAATCACATATAAAACTTGTATTATTGCCAAATACCTAAGAGTCTCAGAAACAGGTATTGTAAGAAATAGTCTACTATATCAAAACTGAAAAGGAAATATAATCTATAACAGTAATATATTGTGTTTATGACTGCATTTGAGTAGTTTATAAACATGTATATCATTGGATGCCAACAGCATAATTTATTCAACCATGGTAATTAAGGGTTACTAAGGGTAGGCAAATTTGACTTCAATCTCCATTATTTGGCTTTAAAATCCATAGTCTTATTGCAATCTTCCATAGATATTGCTGAAGAGAAAGAAATCTCCCAAATCTAATATCTTCAGAAAAATAATTGTGGAAGAAAATGATGTGATTTTTCTGAGGTATAAATTCTCACATTTTCGGCTATAGTTAGGCAGAGTAGCCCCATGAAAGATAATCCACAAAGGCAATCATAGTATGTTCAGATGCCAGTTTCTATCATTTTAAAATCTACACTTTCCTACTAGACTTTACTTCATTTACCTTTATACATTGGTCAGTCCCTTCAGTGTCTTGTACATGCTTAGGCATACCATTCATGTACTCTGAATTCATGCATAGTTTAAAAACTTTTCCTTGTAACTAAGTACTAAACACTTTGTTGCCCAATCAAAATTTATCTCCCACTTTTCCTTTCTTTTAGAATACTGAATTTTTGGTGATAGAGGGGTGAAGATAGGTGCAATTAATTTCTTCTCCATGTGCAATGATTTAGATATGATTTGTTCCCCACAGGTTCATGTGCTGAAAACTTGATCCTCACTGTGGCAGCGCTGCAGTGGTAGAGATGAGGCCTAGTGGAAGGTCATTAGGTCATAGGGGCTCCCATTCTTATAAGGAGATTCAAGCTATCTCAAGGGAGTGTCTCCAGGGAGCCTAATCATGTCAAATAAAGGTAATATAGTACACAATTAAAATTATTTAGAAAAACAGGCATAATGATACCTTGAGTAACAGTATAGCAAAACACTGTTTCTTAATTTGTCACAAGATTAGGCTGTGTTACTTCCTTCTTAAAACCATTCAATGGAATCATACACCATTTAACATACTCTTTTCTAATCAAGGCTCCTGCCTAAGTCTGCAGTTAATTTGGCCTCCAGTCTAAGGACTCTCAAGGCCATCTGGCCTCCTACCTCAGGAATCTGTGCAGTTACTTCCTCTGAAAGGGCTTTCTTTCTCTACTCTATCTAAATCCATTTCTTTTCTTCTTTCAATTCCTCTCTATCACCCTGTTTATATGCTCCATAGTTTTTCTCACTAGCCTAAAACTATTTTGCTTAATTGCTTCCCTCTCTCTCTTTCTTTCTCTCTCTCTCTCTCGTTATGGGATTATAAATTCCAACCTCACAGGGAGCTTTCTTATCATCCTCAACATTAAATTCCCAGAAAATAGAATTGTGCCTGGCTCACAGTAAGCAATCAATGAATATTTGTTGAATAGATGAGTGATTGACTTTAACAAATGAAGGGCTTCTAAAACACCAGGGTTTTCTCAGTTTCATTTATCAGCATTCTGGCTAATATATTGAACATATTTTTTTCTATTCAAATTATAATTATATGTTAGTGGTCAATTAAGTTTAAGAGACCAACTTTAAATACTTTTGCTTGACATATTCTCCTCCATCTTGATACTTTGTTAATTTTCTAACTTATAAATTGGTTATAGTTTTCCCTTTGAGTGATTGGGAAAATCTTTAGGTATCTGTGACTAGGGAGGGAAGAGAAAAATCCAAATGAGACCAAGACGTTTTGTAGTACAGGGTTTCAAAATGGCCTACTCTGCCTCCCATTCCAACCGAAAAATTAGGCCCCAACCACATTTCCTTGATAAATAACTTGGCAATTTCAAAGCTGTGAGTTTTTTCTCTGTTTACCTGACCTTAAATTGCAGTGAAGTCCACAAGCATTTGAAAGCACAATGACTACAAGGCCATTTCTAACACTCATTTCACATCTACAATTACCCAACTCCAAACATATGAGAGTAACCCTGAAGATAAACCCTCCAATATGATTTTCTTTTTTAAATAAAATGAAAAGAACCAGGGCACTAGTCTGTACTCTATTTTCTCACAAGTTGAATTTAGGTTGACAATACAAAACTATTTTAAAATCACAGATTTAATAGAAACTATGCCTAATTCTTAAATGTCAATATTTCTAAGTTAAAAATATGCCTACTCTCCTATCATTGGTAAGGACAGTTATTTAGCCACCCACCTATATTGTCAGTACTGTACTAATCATTTCTTTTATTTTCTGTATTTAAAAGCTTTGACATTTGGAGCTTAGCTGATCTTAGAGGGACTGTTCCTGTTCCTTCCAGGATTGGTCACTGTTATTCCACTAAAAAGTTTTCCTTCCCCATTATCCTTCCAGGATATTCTGGAATGCATATTTATTTTTCATATAATCCTGACATTATCAGAAATTCATTAAGACCAAATTCATTTTCTTTTCTTAGTCAACAACTCATTGGGAACTCCTGTGAGGCTGGAGGACTAGATTGGGAGACAGGAGGCAATCGAGCAGTATCAATCCAGAGACAGAGGCATCTGAACAGAATATTCTTGTAACTCATCCCTTTAGGACATGCTCGAATATATGTTTTCATAGACCATGCTATTTGATGCAAAAGTACTGCTGTGCAAATTACTGAATTCTATAGTTTTATGATTTTGATAACTTACAAGGTTTATGATAGAAATATCAGATAAAATAGTAACTTGTTAGTCAATGAGCAAAAGCTCGTTTTCTACTGTGCCAGTAGCAAGACAGAATCCATTTTTCTAAGGAAGAAAAATTATCTAAAGAGAGTGATCTAGCTTTGCTCTGAAGTCATTATACTCTATTTCAACTATTTATTATATATCTCAAAATAATTAGAAAAATGGAGTTTGAAGGTTCCCAGCATAAAGAAGTGATAAATGCTTGAGGGAGATGGAAATACTAATTACCCAGATTTGATCATTATAATAGTGTATATATGACCATTTTTTAAAATTTTAGAGTCAATACTGTATGCTGAACAAAAACAGGAATGTGGTTTATTTGAAATACTATTTTTAAAGCTGAATATTTTGTTTTTGGATAATTCTAATCAGTTTTATGAGTTGTATTTATTTTTCATTCATTGATATGACATTTTTGTGAAATGTATTATAGCTGAGAGGATAGGTATGGCATTTGTCACTTAGATTAAAAAAATCATAGGTTGTATTTTATTTCCAAGAAATGTATGATATCATATTGTTATTTATATTTGATTTTCCAAAGACTTTCCTTAGATATTTTTATCTTCCAATTAATACATGACAGAAAAAAAATCTGTGTTAAAACAGGCATGTATAATTTGGCTTTATATGTACTAAGATCATTTTGAAAAGGGAAGCTTGTTTATTCCAGAAGAGTTCAAGTCAAGCATCAAATGTTAAAGGTAGCGAACTCTAGCTTACATGTACTTTTTGAGTTTTGTTGATTATAGGTTAAACGGAATCAGTAGTACATCTGTACTGGGACCTGCTAGTGCCAGCTCTTTCAAATTCCAGAATATGACTTCAAATTGGAACAAAATCCATCACTAAAAATGTTCTTCAAAATAGTCTTTTGTTATCACTGTGTTTTCATTCAGTAAAATATGGTATCTATTTATTTTTCATTAAGTAAAATATGGTATCTATTTTTTTTCTCTAAATGTGTTTTGCTGGTAAGAACATATACCCTTCATAAAAATTTATGGGTCTACATGGAAAACTAACTCCAAGATGTTGCTGTACTTTTGCACATGAGCAGACTGCTGGCAGCTAATCCCCCTGATTATGCAAAGATGGAATTATAGCAAGAATTACTGACAAGCTGGTAGGTTTGCATTTCCCACTTCAAAAGTCATGAATAGTTTCCTTTATGTTCTGTGACAAATGACCTACCTAGCAGCTTGGCCATGCAGAGAAGCTTGGAACGGGCAGACAAGCAGACAGGACTGCTGATACTAGGGAAGGCTTATTGTAAAAAGTAAACTTCTACTGAAAATATTCTTTCAGTAAAACTGGATAAATATTTTTGAGTTAGAAATGTTCCATGACATGATTTTTGAAATTACTACCAAATGAAGTGGTAAATTCCAAGAACATTTAAACATTGTATGCACTGCTGATTGAGAAATTATATAGTCTGCAAGACTGTGTGTGTATATACATACACACTCTTGTATGTGCACAAATATATATATATACAGCTTATGAATGTATGTATATAAATTATACATATATGTACATGTGTGCATATAAACTATATATAAAATACATTGTGATTAAGGATATATGTATGTATATATTATACACATATTGATTATTGATAAAGACAGAGAAACCAAATGAAAATGTCAACTGTGAACTTTTCCCATCCTTTGATTTATAAATTAATAAAAATATATAATAATTGTCAGGAGACCTCAATTACTTTTCCAAATTTTGCCTTAAATATTAATTATATTCATAGTGAGCTATTTGATAATCAATATTTCTATGAGATGTCTTGATACTAGTGTTATGCTTTCTTTGAGAAATCATGTCTAGATAATTTTGTATTTAATAGATTTTCTACAAAATAAAAGAATATGGGGAAATATCTTGATTGAGAAAGAGAGTCAAGGAGACAGATTTTTAAGATAACAGAGCCTTGAGCATAGCTGTCTAATCAATGGCTGTAACAGTCAAACAAATATGAAGCAGTATTCATAGCTAGAGATGTAGAGAATATGAAAACTGAAACACAAAGTTATATGCTAAGAGAAAGTGGAGCTTCTGTGAACATCAGAAAGAATTTACTTTAAGGACTTATTTATTGTCATTAAAATCTAATGTTAATTAATACAAGCATAGTTTCATGAAGCATATAAATTTAGAACAACTATGGGAGTATAAAAATGCTCATTCTGATCACAGATTTCAAATTGTTTTTATATACAATCAGAACTATTTAAAGAAATCTTATTCAAGTAGATAAGACTGCTGTTCTAACACAAGTCAAAAATCCTTTAGGTCTTGTGGATATGAAGATAAAACAAGTGGCTAGATTTGATTGGGAATTCTTGACAAGTCCCAGGGAGCCATAGATTGATAAGAAAAGTTACCAACCATTCTCTACTGATCCATCATCAAATATCTGTCCTTAGAGAAAAATAGGACAAATATTTTCTCCTCTAACATTCAAGTAATGGAACGTCAGGCCAAAATGGTGAAATGACTCAAATCACAGTTTTCTAGAAGTAGGAATATAACCTTTATAATTCCAAACATTCCTTCTATTAGGCAAAATTGACTTGTAACTGAAAGTCTTATTCTCAGTCTGTATTTCTCCATTTTCAGGTTTTTTTTTTTTTTAATACTCCTGTCATTTGCAGTTCTCTTTCTCTCTCCTCTCATGTCTCTCTCCATATTATAAAAATAGCTATTTTACTTCATATGTCAATTAGAACTTTGGTTATATAGGCATTTCAAGGTAATTATAAAATATCACACCGAAATAAAACTTTTTTTACATTACACATCTTTACTGGCCTATATAATTGAATTGTTGTCAACTGTCTCAATTCATACTTATCTTTCTTGAGCTATGATTATTTAACTCAATTCACTTTTGAATATGCAGAATTTTTTAAATTGCTGTTATCCTCAAAAAATTGGAAATTGTTCAGCATCAGCACCAGTTATCATACTATCATCTATCTCTGAAAGAATTCCATTATATTCAGCCAAGTGAAAAAATGTTCTCATCATGAAGTAATAATAGAAATTGAAGATTAGGGACATGCCAATTACCCTGAGTTGATAAATAGCCAATAGTATACATGAATCAAAACATATCATTATATCTCATGTGATGAATGGAAATGTTGTATCACTCAAAATTAAATTTTAAGAATTTCTGTAATGCAAATTCTTTAGCTGCATCTATTCTTAAAAACTATAATCTATCACAGTAGCTGAATATCAGTATATACTAGTTAATCCCATCACCTAGACAGTGTGATGAACTCCATATGTTGAGATATTCTTTGTCATGCTAAGCAGCCTCTGGCCAATAAACCTCCTTCTGCCCCCAATCTAAATGAAATGAAACTGAATGCATAAGTCAGAATATCTTGTTATTCAAGGCCTTCCTGTTCTCATTACTATAATTTTCAGATGAGAAAGAGCAAAGTCACAAGAAAAGCTTTATTGACAATTACACATTGTGTTCTCCTCTGACACTTAGATGATTTGTCTCTTTTTGTGTTCTTACCCAGCAACTCAGATCAACTTAGTACATGGATAAATTGTTTCTTTTTGCTACTTATCTAAAAAGCAGATTATGCTAATAAAATTGAAGATGTATGGTACTGACCTGCACTGTAGATGATGAGTCTCTGAAAAAATATTTATACAATCATGGAGAATGTTAAAATCCAAAGGTTTCTGGTATCCCTATCACACCGCATCTTGTTCTATGTCAGCAAATGACCCCATATTCTACCTCAGAGAGAAAACTGAAGATATCAAACTCCCACTCCTTCTTCAACCAGCTTACTTATATTTATAGCATCGTGTCCTTCTCAGCAGAGCAAATAAAGATTTTTTCTCTCTTTTTAAATTTGTTTCCTATCATATTTCTGTAGATCTGTTTTACTCTCTTCTTAGTCTTGTTTTCTAAATTATATCTTCATTCTCATGCTATTCAAATTTTACTTCCCCCAGGCATTTCTCTGCAAAATATAAATGATATTTCTTCTATATTACTTTAAAACAAAGCAAAATATATAAGAATAAACCAGCCCCTTTTACTGAGTGTGACAGAAAGAACTACTTATCCCACATTATCTCTCTCATTCTTTTTTTTTTTTTTTGTGGTACTGGGGATTGAACTCAGAGGCATTCTACCTCCGAGCTATACCCCCAGCTCTATTTTTTTATTCTTTATTTTGAAACCGAGTCTCACTAAGTTGCGGAGTGCCTCACTAGGTAGCTGAGGCTGGCCGCGAACCCGGATCCTCCAGTCTCAGCCTCCCGAATGCTGGGATTACACGCGTGCGCCACCATGCCCGGCTTCTCTCATTCTTTTATAGAATGCACAAGTACTTTGTCCTGTTTTCTACTATTGTAGTCTTGGGACTTTAACCATGATTAAGAGTTGATTTTTTTTCCACATACAGTCTACTGGCTCCCATGTCTATATATTAGTTGAAACATCCCTCATGACCACACCTATTTATCTATCTGCTTACTCGAATTCTTTTTCCAATATCCTAAAGACACAAAAATTAGTATGCACATCATAGAATTCATTATCCTTCCATCAGAACTGGTTCTTGAATTTGTTGCTGCTCACAAAGACATCATCGAATTACCAAAACCATCCTGGACTATAGGAGTCACTTTATCTTCCATATTCAACAGCTGAAGATTTGTATTTTAACACCTTTTGTATCTCTCCAATCCACCTTTTTTTTTTTTTAAATTTTGATTCTTTTTTTTGTCCTGAAGCAGTTGTAGAATATGCATTCTGTCTTCTTTCCCTTAATTTTTCCTCCACAATGTATTATGCTCATTCTCCTTTCATGACATCAATGAGTTGGCTTGATATTAACTAAGATTCATCCAAAATATACTTAATGGCAAATAACTTTCTCATGAGCTAATTTCTGCCCATCTATATGTATTTTATAACATATATATTCATAAATATACTTACTTATATACAAAAAGTAAGCCTTTTTCACTGATACACAACTGATTTCACAACCTTTAACTGCACAGATTTTCTTCCATCTGCCTCAAATCCCCTTTATTCCTCAGTCTACACTATTATAGTGTATATGGAGGGACACACCCGAAATCTTAATACTTGGGAGATAGAAACAGGAGGATCTCAAGTTAAGGCTGGTCTCAGCAACTTAGGAAGACCTTTAGCAACTTAACAAGACCCTGTTTCAAAGCAATAAATAAAATAGGGCTGGGGTGTATCTAAGAGGTGAAACATCCCTGGTTTCAACCCTTAATACCACACACACAAAACTATAATATATAAAACTTTTACATATAAGTTGCACTAATCATTTAAAAAGAAAAATTCCCAAAGTTACACAAACTCTTCAAAAGAATAGAAGTACAGAGAATACCATCTCACTTACATAACTAAAATAATCACAAAAAGTATGAAAATGAAAAATGGCAGCCCATTCTCACTTGTGAAAACCAAAGCAAAAATTTGAAAGTCAATACTAGAAAATTTAAATTACTAATGCATAATTAAGGTAATATAATGAATTAATAAAGTAATATAAAGTAAAAGTGGGTTCATAACAGGAAGAAAGAAAA
This sequence comes from Graphiurus murinus, assembly GCA_004027655.1. Classification (NCBI taxonomy): domain Eukaryota; kingdom Metazoa; phylum Chordata; class Mammalia; order Rodentia; family Gliridae; genus Graphiurus; species Graphiurus murinus. Next base: position 3,888 of record PVLC010043407.1, on the reverse strand, counting down.
ATTGATGGGAATAATCTACTTTATTAAAAGATAGAAGGGAAATAATCATGAATTTTTCAATAGGTGCTGAAAAAGAATAGAAAGAAATTCATAATGATTAGATAAAACTCAAAATACATTTGTGATATGTAAATGAACATATGATCTTTCCTAGCTGGCACTGTAGTGAGGTCTCATTGGGCTCCCGCTTTTGCCTCAGTTCAGCTGTTTGTGGGTGGCAGTGAGCATGGTAAGAACATTGAATCCCATTGCCTCACTGCTTTGTAGGTAAGAAAAGTTCCCAGGGGACAGGAAGTTGTCTAGGGAAACTATTTCAATAAATATGGGATTCATTAAGTCTAACTTCAGAGTTTGGCAAAAACATGGCAGACAGAGAAAACAAATTCATAACTGAAAGAACTCTCTATTCCAGGGAGGATGAATCACTGCCACTTCCACTGTAGAAGGGGGACAGTGTGATCATTTATCCACTAGGCAGGTGAGTCATTCTCCCAGGTTATGATGTTATCATGAAAGCATAGTTATGTCTTCACTGTCAGCAGTTTTGGGGGACTAAAGACTGGCAGTCGACAGATTAGCCTCAATGAGGGAAAATATTTGCTGCTGAATCACTTCTTCCTGATACAATAGCCACTTTAAAAAACTATGAGAAAGAATTAGGGTGGTCAGAGAATGGTCAAAATTAGGGTGGTCTGACGCAGCACCTTAGTAGCTGAATCTTGAGCAAGGCTCGGTCTGCTAGAGTCCTACAAGGCAGACGATTCCAAAAGAAGGAATGCGTGGCATATCCCACTTTGCATTATTATATTCTGGAATTTTTTGGGTGCTTTGGGTTTTATTTTTATATTAATTATAAAGGAAAACTTCTTAGAAACATGTGGCCTGACAGATACTGATCTCTTAACTGAGGGAAAAAAAAAAAAAAAAAAAAAAACAGTGCCTTGAGACAAACCGATGCATTAACCTTTTATAAGCATTAGTCTAGAAACAGGCTTTGCTAGTTTATCTAAATAGCTACTACCTGGTCCCACCTGAAACCCCCTAACTACCTGAGATAAGATAGAACACTGCTTAACAGGCTAAACAAAATTGTAAAGATTTTAACTAATGGAAAGGAATTTTTATATATGTGTTGTAACCTTAACTGTTGAGGATAACCTTTGGAAAAACAAGTCTGAAAAAATTCCTGTTCTATATGCCACATTGTAAAAAAAATAGTATAAAACAATGACAAAAAATAAAACAGATACGCTTCTTCACTGCATTTGGTATGAGCGTATTCTTGCGACCTCGTCTCATTCCCCACCTACCAAGGGACCCCCGACCCCACTGCCTGGAGGGCTGGACCCCGGCAGTGGTCAGTATTGGATATATCATAATAAATCACTTTGTCTACTTAGTTGGTAATTGATATCATCTACTGCAGTGAACCTACAACTTTAGTGATGGTGCATGTGGTTCACAAATATGATCACAATTTGAGTCCAGTCCAAGAGACCCATGTACATACTTTTTGCCTCCGACCACCTAGGGCCAATTCTCCATTATTTTTCCTTCTGCATTCCAACAAATTCAACCAAATTCTTAGCTAATGGTTACTATCTGGTTTGCCATCTCTCCTTTAAGCAAAGTTTATGTATAGCTGTAATACCAGATGGTCTGCCCCTAAGAGCAAATCTAAGAAAGGGATAAGTAGAATTTACTAAAATAAAAATACATCTACAGAATTAAAATAATATAATCTGTATGTTTCTACAAAATCAGAGTTTTTATCTTTAAAAAAAAATGATTGAGCCAGGTGTGATGGCACACACTTGTAATCCTAGTGCTTGGGAGGCTGACACAGGAGGATGGCAGGTTTGCAACTACCTTCTGCAACTTAGTGAGACCTTGTTTCAAAATAAATAATTAATAAATCAGGCTGGGGGTATATCTCAGAGGTAGAAGGCCCCTGGGTTCCATCCTCAGTACCACAAAAATAAATAAATAAATAAATAAATAAATAAATAAATAATAGCATTTCATAATGGATGAATTTAAAAAAACAAACAAATCATGACATTTGTGACACTGATTCCCTACAGGAATGAATAATGAGAATCAACTATGATAATTTAAACAATAGATGAGAAAAAAAAGGGGACACACCAAAATAATTTAGATGAATGTCAAACAACTGCATCATTTACTAAGTTCATTTAAGTGAATTGTCTACCTCTTCAGAAATTAGGAGAAAGTGTTAAACTAAACATGTCATATCTCTTGTGTTTAATGCTAACAAGTCTAGGTTTCATTTGAAATATTTTGAAAAAATGTATTATATTCAGACTATTATAAATGATATAATAGAGATGGTATCTTATTATATCAATAAAGATGTTTTAAATACCTTCTAGAAGAATGCTTTCTCTACAATTTGTGTGTGTCGGGGGGTAGTACTGGGGTCCAACCCAGGATCTTGTGCATTCTAAGCAAGCTCTCTACCACTGAGTTACATCTCCAATACTTTTATGTAATTTCTTTTTGGAGAACACACAATTGTAATGCTACCTTAAAGTGTTTATAAAAAAAAGAAAATCTTTCTTTGGTCTAAGTCTGTCCTCATTTGCAAGAATACATGTTTTGTCTAGTTTTATTTGCCAAAATTGGAGAAATTGACATGCAAGTGCCTTGGGATACACAATTCCCAGTAGCAGGAAATATGAAAAATTGAGATGCATAAATCATTGTCAAGTACAAAACTGTCTAATATTGCCAGTAAAGAGCACAAAAGAAGAAGAATGGATTAGCTAAAGAAACCCCAAGGCATTTATCTAAATGATGTAAACATCCATCCCTTTCAGAGAAAAATTTCAGCATTCTAGAGATAAGTAAAATCCTATACCAGCAGAGGACTTTAAATGAGTGAAAAGAGCCAAGGTTTTAAGAAAATCTTCTTTCCAGCCTAGAAGACATATGACCACCTCATACATGTTCCTAGTGGTGTTAAATATTCTACATCTCAAGGCTTTTAAGACACACACACACACACACACACACACACACACACACACACACTAGCTTTAATATGCTGCATGATAACTGAATACCATATATTTGACATAGTGTCTAACATTGTCCCAATAGCTTTGCAAAGTAGGTACAATCATAACTACTTTAAAAGTAGTGAAAGTGATTATTTACAATGTTAAGCAATTTTTCCAGGGTTACACATCTAATAAATATGGAATTTGAACCTGGTTATTCCTGAATATAAAACTCACATACTTTCCAATACAGCAGGCTGCTTCATGAAGTTGTACTAAGCTGTGAAAATAACATTTTTTTTACATTATGAGATGATTATAAGCATTTTAATATTTTCCAAAGAAAGCTCTTCAGCCAAAGGAATAAAACTGGGCTCATTAGTGGATGTGTTGTTCAACCACATGTAGTATTTTTATAACAGAACTTGTTAGCAGCATGCCAAAAGTGATGTCCACTTCTATCTTCATTGTGGACATCATAGATGTGCACATAACTCCAAATTAATCTAACTATACATTAAACATGTGAATATTTTGTATATCATTATACTTCAGTAATGAAGTTCTAAAAGTAATTAATTTAAAGTAAAACAGTTATAAAAGTAATTAATTTAAAGAAAGTAAAACAAAGCCGGGCGTGGTGGCGCACGCTTGTAATCCCAGCATTTGGGAGGTTGAGACCAGAGGATCTGGGTTCGCGGCCAGCCTCAGCTACTTAGTGAGGCACTCCGTAACTTAGTGAGACTTGGTTTCAAAATAAAGAATAAAAAAATAGGGCTGGGGGTGTAGCTCGGAGGTAGAATGCCCCTGAGTTCAATCCCCAGTGCCGCAAAAAAAAAAAAAAAAAAAAAAAAAAGAAAAA
>PVLC010043406.1:0-12584 GCA_004027655.1 Graphiurus murinus | reverse complement strand
TATTTAGATCCTTTGCCCATTTTTTAATTGGGTTATTTGTTTTCTTGGTTGTGATTTTCTTGAGTTCTTTGTATATCCTAGATATTAGACCTCTATCTGTAGAGTAACTGGCAAAAATCTTCTCCCACTCTGTAGGCTCTCTGTTGAGGTTCTTGACAGTTTCCTTTGCTGCACAGAAGCTCCTCAGTTTAATGCAATCTCATGTATTGATCTTCCTTTGAGTTGCTTGTGCTTTGGTGGTCTTGTTGAGAAAGTTTTTACCTGTGCCTATGTGTTGGTCCTATGCCCTCTTCAAGTCGCTGCAAGGTCTCCGACCTAACTTTCAGGTCTTTGATCCACCTTGAGTTGACTCTTGTGCAGGGTGAGAAAGTGGGGTTTATTTCCATTTTCCTGCATATGGTTAACCAGTTTTGCCAACACCATTTGTTAAAGAGGCTATCTTTTTTCCAGTGTATATTTTTGGTTCCTTTGTCAAAAATCAGTTGACTGTAGACCTGTGGGTCTGTTTCTGAGTCTTCTATTCTGCTCCATTGGTCTATGTGTCTGTTTTTGTGCCAATACCATGCTGTTTCTATTACTGTGGTTTTGTAGTAGTGTTTGAAGTCAGGTATTGTGATACCTCCTGCATGGTTCTTGTTGCTAAGAACTACTTTGGCTATCCTGGGCTTTTTGTTTTTCCAGATGAATTTAAGGACTGATTTTTCTATGTCTGCGAGGAGTACCCTTGGTAATTTCATGGGTATTGCCTTGAATCTCTAAATCAGTTTTGGGAGGATGGCCATTTTGATGATATTTATTCTGCCTATCCAAGAGCATGGTATGTCCTTCCATTTTCTAAGGTCTTCATCGATTTCTTTCTTCAACTTTTTATAGTTTTCCTTATAGAGGTCTTTTACCTCTTTGGTTAGGTTTATCCCTAAGTTTTTTATTTTTCGGGGTGCTATTGTGAGTGGAATTGTTTTCTGGATTTCTTTTTCAGTGGATTTATGGTTGGCATACAGAAAAGCTTCTGATTTTTTAGGATTGATTTTGTATCCAGACACTTTGCTGAATTTGTTGATCAGTTCTGTAAGTTTTTTGGTTGAGTTTGTTGGGTCTTCTAAGTATAATTTCATGTCATCGGCAAAAAGGGATAATAAATGATTTTTTTTTTTTTTTTTTTTTTTTTTTGCGGTACCGGGGATTGAACTCAGGGGCATTCTACCTCCGAGCTATACCCCCAGACCTATTTTTTATTCTTTATTTTGAAGCCGAGTCTCACTAAGTTGCGGAGTGCCTCACTAGGTAGCTGAGGCTGGCGGCGAACCTGGATCCTCTGGTCTCAGCCTCCCAAATGCTGGGATTACAAGCGTGCGCCACCACGCCCGGCTCCATAAATGAATTTTTAATTGAATTCATTTGCTATGTTCCTGAGAAAGGCAGGTGTGGAGCTATATTCAGGCACTTTCAGGACTCTGACAGGAAGACTCTCTCCCCATCTTTCAACTCCACCTCTTGTTTCCCCTTAATCTCTCCTGCTTAATTTTCAGAATAAGACAGCTGTGACTACCCTTAGTTCCAGGCAAATAGCATCCTAGCTTGTAACCCCAAAAGAAAAGAGAGGATTTATCTCTCTGTTTCAGTAGATAAATATTTCAGGGAATTCTGGACCCAGCTTGGGTCATGTGCTCAATACACTGATGGCCATGGAGGGGAGGATATAAAGGTAAATCATGCCACAAGAGTCACATAGAACAGATAGTGAAGGAGGAGCAGCTTCCCAAAGGAAGGGCAGGGTTCTGTTACGAGAAGAAGGGATGAAGGGAAGCTAAACAGATAAGAAAAAACAGATGCCTTCAGTTTTTATTTGGTTTCTCTTCCCTGCCTTTAAACAAAAATTTTACCATCTGTCAATCACCTTTCTCAATTCCTTTTGGAAAATCTCAATTCTTAATTCTAGCCAGTGTGGTGGTGCACACCTGTAATCCCAGTACTTGGGAGACTGAGACAGGAGGATCACAGATTCAAGACCAGCCTCAGCAACTTAGGGAGACTCTGAACAACCTAGTGAGACTGTTTCAAAATAAAAATTAAGGTGGCGCATACTTGTAATCCCAGTACTTGGGAGGCGGAGACAGGAGGATCCGGGTTCATGGCCAGCCTCAGCTACTTAGTGAGGCCCTCCACAACTCTTAGTGAGACCCTCCGCAACTCTTAGTGAGACCCTGTTTCAAAATAAAGAATAAAAATTAGGGCTGGGGATGTAGCTCGAAGGTAGAATGCCCCTGGGTTCCATCCCCAGTACTGCAAAAAATAAAATAAATAAAGAATTAAAATTAAAAAGGACTGAGAGTAGCCAGGCATGATGAACACGCTTGTAATCCCAGTACTTGGGAGGCTGAGACCAGAGGATCTGGGTTCGCATCCAGCCTCAGCTACTTAGTGAAGCCCTCTGCAACTTAGTGAGGCCCTGTTTCATAAAGAATAAAAAATAGGGCTGGGGGTGTAGCTGGAAGGTAGAATGCCCCTGGGTTCCATCCTCAATACCGCAAAAAAAAAAAAAAAAAAAAAAAAGGGACTGGGAATGTAAGGAGGTAGAATGCCCCTGAGTTCAATCCCCAGTAAAACAAACAAACAAAAACCTTTCAATTTAAGTGATATTCCAGTGTTCTTTACCTATAGCAACTTAATATATATATATGTAATTCTAAACTTCAAAGATTATGAAGTAGCTTATATTTACATCAATTCTAAACCTTTGATTTCCCTAGTTTATATACATTTTCTTTTCTGCAAATCTGATAAGCTCATTTTGAAATTATGTTGCTTTCTGGTTCAAAAAATCTCTCTGTGCTTATAGATGCAGGATGTGCTTGTGGATGCTGCACAGTTGTATGGTAACTTGTTTTCCTATAGTTCACTTGTGTGCATGTGTGTTTTGTTTATTCAGTTGAAAGAACTGGTATCCTGTAGTCAATTTTCTGTCCCTAATGGTATTTCGTTTCCTGCTGAAATTGAAGATCTCCCTCCTAATATAATATGCAGGCAGTACAGTATAATAAAGACAAAGGGAAATTGAATCTGTTGGAAGCAGCTCTTTGTAAAAAAAAAAAAACAACTATGGTTTTTGTAATGATATGTCCTCAGCTTGATACATCCAGGAAATTTTCTAGGATTAGAAGAAAATTACTCATTCTGGACTCAAAGCAACAGAGAATAAAACCCTGTACATTATTTGGTAAGGTGAGGTTAAAAGATATTATTTTCTATGGATTTTGTTGTTTGAAAATTTCTATGTAAATCATAAGTTGGAACAAGTTATTATACATACATACATAATTATAAGTTTAACAAGTTATGATACATTACATAATATTTGTATTCTTTTGAGTTTATCTTTACTTTTTCTGATCATCCTTTAATTGGAACTATCAATGAGAAGTGAAATGGCTAAAAGTATGTATCAGTTATTATTGCATTTAACTGCATGTAACTAAAACCAAACTAAGTGGTTTAACCAGAGAGAAGCGCGTTTTTTTCCAAATAAGAAGCTCCAGGAAGGCAGACAATATACAGTGATCATCAGTGACTTAGTCCCCTTTTATTTTTCTCTGTCCAGTGTGTTGCTCTCATGTTCAAAAGATGACTCTACCACCTTCAGCATTATGTCTGAATTCTAGGCAAGAGGAGGGTGGAGTGCAAGAGATCAGCCTAGTCTGCCAGCCTCCCCGCTTTTAACTGTTTTCCCCTGAACCCCTCCCGGTATACTTTTCCTTATATTTCATTGGCCCCCACTGTGTCATATGGCCATTCCTAACAAATCAAGTTTTTGGCTAGGCATGCTGTTGCCTTGAGCAAAATAGGATTTCTGATAATAAGGAAACAGAAAGAATGGATATTTGGTGGGTACTTAGCTGAGCTGCCACAGGTAGCAATAAGGAAAAGAAAGTGTGATTCAAGAGCTGGATAATCTATAAATTGTATAAGGTATGATTAAGAGCTTATCACAGTAACTGCTTTGGAAACTATAACATGGATCCTATAAAGTTAATGAGCATATCAGTATCATTTCTCCATTGCCTATATCAAGGCCTAGCCTGGTTCTGTGGCAAACACAGCGGTGGATTTTAGTCTGGCAGTGGAAGCCCTGGCCAATAGCCTTCTCTAGAGTTGAAAGTCTCTGCAAGGTACATTCTCAAGCTGAGAAAAAGATAAATTGTGAGGAAAAATTAGGGACAGAGGAAACTATAGATTAAAAGATACTTAAGAAATATATCAACCAAATGCATTCTTTGGGTCTTGTTTGATCCTGATTTGATGAAACGAGACAAACTGGGAAATTTGGACAGTGAAAGAATACTTAATGACATTAATGAATTATCATTAATTTTTAGGTGCGATAATATTTTCATTATATAAATATATATATATATATTTGTGTGTGTATGTGGGTACATAATAAGCTACACCCCCATCCCGGTTTTATTTTGAAACTGGAGCTCACTAAGTTGTTGAGGGCATCACTAAATTGCTGAGGCTGGCCTCTAACCTGCAATCCTTCTGTCTCAGCCTCCCAAGTACTGAGATGATAGGTGTGTGCCACCCCGCTTCGCTTCATTATATATTTTCAAGAGTACTTATTTCTTAGAAATACCTAAAGTATTTCCTTATGAAATAATATGAAGTCTGGGATTTGCTTTAAAATATTCTAGATATAGGAAAAGTGGATTGGTATATAGATGAAACCAAATGGACCAAGAGTTGATAATTATTGAAGCTAGGAGACAGGTACATGGGACATTGTTATGGTTTGAATATAGAATATCCCCTGGAAAAGCACGTGTATGGGCAATGCATGAATTATCAGAGGTGAAATAATTGAATCCAGGCTCTAATCTCATCAGTGGGTATATGAAGGAATTCACTGGATGGTCACTGTAGGCAGGTAGGGAGGGCTGGAGGAGCTAGATCACCGGGGCGTGGCCTTGCGGACTCTATCTGTCACTGGCCACTTCCCATCTCTCTCTGCTTCCAGCTGCCATGAGTTGAGCTCACTTCCTCCACTGTGCCATGCTGCCATGATGTCTGCCTTGGAGTTGGCTGACTATGGACTACACCTCTGAAACCACGAGCCAAATAAACTTATCCTCTACGTTGTTCATGTCATGTACTTTGGTCACAGTGATGGAAGAGTTACTAAAATAGACTGTAATTTAAGTTCTTAAAAATCTATTTATAGTTTATTCTTTCCTTCTTTCTTTCTCAAAATGAAATACGGATGTACTTTTTAAAAAGTTTTGTCTCTTCCCTTCACAATAAAAGTTTGTTATTGAGAAAAGTTGCAATTTTATACAAGTAAGGTTTGATTTCTTGGGATCTGTAATCAGGGGCTATGATAGCAAAAACAAACAAACAAACAAAAACATGCTGCAGATTAGGTTTAATTCAGCAGAATGACTTGAGGACAAAATACATCATCACATGTGTGAGCAACCTTCAGAATGGCCAGCTGTAGCAAAAGGCCACCTCTTCTCTGCCTAGAGAAACAAAAACAAGAGAGCACCAGACACTTAACAATACTTGAAGAGCCATAAACTGGAAAGGGAATCTTTTTTTCTTTTTTTGCGGTACTGGGGATTGAACTCAGGGGCGTTCCACCTCCGAGCTATACCTCCAGCCCTATTTTTTTTATTCTTTATTTTGAAACCAGGTCTCACTAAGTTGCAGAGTGCCTCACTAGGTAGCTGAGGCTGGCCGCGAACCCGGGTCCTCCGGTTTCAGCCTCCCGAATGCTGGAATTACAAGCATGCGCCACCATGCCCGGCTGGAAAGGGAATCTTTAATACATTTCCCCTTGAGGATGGGGTATTTACCATTATAATGCTGGCCATAGGTAACTTGGGAACCCTCTCCCCATCTACAAATTATTTGTGGTGTCTCGTAGGGATGTATGTGAGCAATACTTGGCAGTACCCTTCCCTGTACAGAGTGGAGTCTGCCCTCCTACTACCAGTCTTATTCCCCAAACATTCCTTCTCATGCAAGATAGGGAACTGAGCTCTGGATTCAAATTTTGATTCTGCTACTTTCCAACTTGGTGGCCTGTTGTCACATTGTTCTTTTTTTTTTTTAATATGGTTTTATTTTAATTGCCACAGAGTAATTGTATATATGTATGGGGTGCAGTGTGACATTTCAATATGCGTATACAATGTGTTCATGTTCAGATCAGGGTAACTGGTATATCTATTGCTTCAGACATCTGTCATTTCTTTGTGTTGGGGACATTCAAAATTCTCTTTACTGGCTATTTTGAAATAATCAATTGTTGTCAACCATTGCTATTCTCCTGTGCTATGGAGCATTAAAAGCTATTCTTCCTATTCAACTGTATCCTCTACCTGTTAACCATACTCTATCTCCTTCTTCCACACCCTTCCCAGGCTCTGGTAACCATGATTCTAGTTTCAAGTTCTACCAGATCAGCTTTTTAGTTTCTACATATAAATGAGAGCATGTAGTATTTGTTGGGTTTTTTTGCCTGAATTATTTTGTTACCATAATGTTCTCCAGTTACATCCCTATTGCTGCAAATGACAGAATATTATTCTTTTTTATGGCCAAATAATATTGTATTATGTATATATACTACATTTTCTTTATCTGTTCATCTAACAATGTATACCAAGATGGATTTCATATCTTGGTTATTGTAAATAGTATTGCAATAAATATGTGAATGCAGATGTCTCTTAAACACATTGATTTCAGATCCTCTGGATATTTATTCAGTAGTGGATTGCAGGATCATATGGTAGTTCTCTTTCTAGTTTTTTGAGGAAACTCTATAATGTTTTCCACAATGGATATACTAATTTACATCCCCCAAAACAGTGTATCAGAATTTTCCTTTCTCCACATTCTGGCTAGCATTTGTTATTCTCACTTTTTGATAATAGCCCTTCTAATTGGAGTAAGGTGATATCTCATTGTGGATTTTGACTTGCATTTCCTTGATGATTAGCAATTCTGAGCATTTTTCATATACTTGCTGGCCATTTATATATCCTCTTTTGAGAAATATGTATTCATCTCATTTGCCAGTTTTTGTTTTCAGTACTGGGGAGTGAACTCGGTGCCTTGCATATGCTAGGCAAGCACTTTTTCACTGAAAAGACATTCCCATCCCTTTCATTTTATTGTATGCTATTTTGATTTGGGGGTCTCCCTAAGTTACCAGAGCTGACCTTGGACTTCTGATCCTCCCACCTCAGCCTCCTGAGTAGCTAAAATTTGCCCAATTTTAAATCACACTTGTTTTTTGTTAGTTTCTGCTGTATATTGATTCCCTTTCGGATGAATAGCTTGCAAGTATTTTCTCTCATTCTGTTGGTTGTCTCAATCAATGGTGTTCCATAAGTCTCATAGGCTTTCTTCATTCTTTTACATTGTTTTCCTTTGTTGTTGTTGTCATTGTCATCATTGTTTTCTGACTGGGTTCCTTCAAAAAACCTGCCTTCAAGATCAGAAATTCTTTAATATGCTTGATCTAGTCTTCTGTTGAGAATCTCAACTGTATTTTTATTTCATTTATTGCATATTTTTCAACTGTATTTTTATTTAAATTATTGACTTTTTTAACTACAAGATTTCTTTTTTATTCTTTTTCATAATCTCATTGCTGAATTTCTCATTCAGACCATGAATTTTCTTCCTAATTTAATGAATTGTCTGTATTTTTTGTATCTCGTTAAGTTTCCTTAAAATTGTTATTTTGAATTCTTTTTAATATGTTTTTACTGGTGCATTATAGTCTCACATCATAATGTAAATCATGTTGACAGTGACATACATGCACATAGCACTTGGTTGCCCCCCCCCACACACACGCCTTTTGAACTCTTTTTAGGCAACTCATCAATTTCCTCTTCTTTAGGGCCTGTTTCTGGAGAGTTATTATGTTTGGTTGGAAGCATCATGTTATCTTGTATTTTCATGCTTCTTATATCCCTTTGTTGATATTTGGGCATCTGGCAGATCAGTTACTTCTATCAATTTTATAGGGGCTTTCACAGTGAAAGACTTTCTCTTGGCCATGTGTCTTAGGGTGTTGGTAGGATAGGCTGCATTTGTTTTGGTTCCAAGTAGATGCTTTCTTCTTCTTCCTCCTCCTCCTCCTCCTCCTCCTCCACCACCACCACCTCCTCCTCCTCTTCCTCCACCACCACCACCACCACCTCCTCCTCTTCCTCTTCTGACTCCTCCTCTGACTCCTCCAGTGTGTTTGTGGTGCTAGGGATCAAACTCAGGATGAGTGCTTTAGTGTAGTGTCTGTGTAGCCTCTTTAGCTGTAATCAAGTCGGCAACGTCTGTCATCTGCAGATGTCTCTGTGGCCTAGGCTCCAGGAGTTCAAGATTTCACCACCAGCTGTATGAAGCTCTCTTAGATGCAGCAAGTTTGCTGGCAACTCTGGTAAAGGCATGCCAGGCTTCAAGTATGGGTAAACCATAGGTATCTATAGGGTTGTGTGGGGTTGGAGCTGCCTGCTCAGAGCAAGCTGCCCTACTCTTTCCTAGGACTATAGTTGGTGGGCAGAGTCACTTGTGCATCAGCTTTGTCCTCATGCTTGCAAAAGACTACTGCATTCTCAAGCATCACATCTAACCAAAAGATGTTTAAGGGCAGAAAAGAACTGTGTGTCTGTTTTTGTTAGCCTGAGAAACCTTTTCCAGAAGTCCTTGGCAAGTTTCTACTCCAATCTAATTGCAAAATTAGACACATGCTTAATTAATCCCTGGCAAGGTAAATGAGACCACATTAGTGCCTTAAATCAGTCATAATTCCCTCCTGGAGGTTTGGAGCTTGAGAGCCTTGGGCAGGAAATGGAACCTTCTCAAAAGTGGAGTCCTGCTAGCACATGAAAAGGAAGAAGAGGCATATGGAGAAGCTCCAGCAATATCTGCAAGAGGGAAGGAGAGAGGGAGAGAGGGGAGAAAAATAACAAGAGATGGCGGGGAAAGGCAGAGAGTAACACACCAAAGAAAGAATGAGAGACAGAGAGGAGAAAGGTCATAATTTCTCCCTCCCTCTCTTCCTTTTTTTTTTTTTTTTATACTGGGGGATTGAACCTAGGGACATTCTACCTCTGAGCTACATCTCCAGACCTATTTTATTCTTTTGTTTGGAAACAGGGTCTCACTAAGTTGCAGAAGACCTCACTAAGTTACTGGTCACCAACCTGCAATCTTTCTGTCTCAGCCTCCCAAGTACTGAGATTACAAGCGTGCACCACTACACCCAGCTCTCTCCTAAGCTCTTGAATATACAGTGGCATCAAAATATCCTGAGGTAGACATCAAAACATTATACACTACCCACAGAAAACTGAGAATAGGGAGACTGGAGTTCACAAAGAGGTTAGTAGATGCTTACTTCTTTTGTATGAGTGCATGAACCTTCATGTTAGAGAAAATAATGATTTGGCCTCATGAAGTACCTGTTCAAATGATTGATTGGTGTAAACTGTCCCAGGAATAGTCCATTGTCTTTATGCTACACGTTCATTGAACATTTGGAGAAATTTTTCCTATATTTCATCTCAATCAGGGCAAGTAAGCAAGGTGGAACTCTGTGGACTACCTTTTACTTAAAGCATTCCTTATGACCAAGAAATGGATCTTGTTTGTCTAAGAGAGTGGGATTTCATTAAAATCCTTTGTGAGTCACTTTTAAATTTTTTCATGTGGTATTTAATACCTGGAGGCAATTCAGGCAAATAGCCTTAAAAGTTGGCAATGAGCCACTTTTAAACTGGTTCAGCCAGCTTTTTCCCCCTTTTTAATTAAGCATGTTAAACAGTTAAAACTAACCACAAAGACTGCAGTTTATTTATTACATATATTCAAGATGAAAGAAAGGAAGTGGTCTCAGCAAGTCAGCTGGGGATAGCTCAAATTCTGTGTCTAGCCTTGCTATATGATTTTTTTTTCTTTGTACATGTCTTTTGGTTACCATGACAACTGGAGGCCGCAGGAAGAAAAGATTATTTTGGTTGCTGGACTGAAAGCAGGAGGAAGATTTGCAACAGGTGTAGAAACATGGAATGGCTGGTTGATTCAGGTAAGGGAACAATGAGACCTAAGAGCTATATATATTTTTTTATGTTGAGTATTTCAGGTTATTTTGTGGAGAAAGCAGTGTTTTTTGTTTTTTGTTTTTTTTGGGGGGTGTATGTGTGTGTGTTTGTGTGTGTGTGTGTGTGTGTGTGTGTGTGTGTGTGTGTGTGTGTGTGTGTTTGGTGGTGCTAGTGATTAAACCCAGGGGTATTCTATCTCCAAGCTACACGCCTAACCCTATTTTATTTTTTACTTGATAAAAAGTCTTACTAAGTTGCTAAGGGCCTCACTAAATTATCAAGGCTGTCTCTGAACCTTGGTCCTCCTGTCTCAGGATTACAGGCGTGTGCCACCGTGCCTGGTTTGAGAAGGCAGTCTTGATGCTAAAGTAACATATAAGAGTACGTGAGTGGAGGATCCAAAGGTCAATGGGACAGAAGAGTTTTGTGTAGCCACAGTGTTCCCTACTTTTCACTACCATGGATTCTGTGCCCTCGTCCACAAAGTATGAGGGCTGGATCCAACCAAACATCAGCTAGGCAAGTAACACCCACCTTCATTCCACTCTGCTTCCTATATCAGGATATCTTAGACCACAACCACTTTATCATTCGTCTCTGAAGTGAAGCTAGCAGAGTCCCCAACTCAAAGAAGAGCCATGGAATTTGGGGGTACATCTTCTCCTAGAGCAACCTTGGGGAAAGGTACTAACAACTGGCAGACCGAGACTTAGAAGAAGGCTGTCGCTGCCTGAGTTGGTCTAATTTGGAATACATTGGTAGAGACTGTTCTCATACAGGATGCCACCTTAGCAGTTTACTCTGTCCAGTTCTGCCCTGAGCATAGCCAGGTACCTCTTGGAGTTTAAGTGCTACAGATACAGTTTTACAATTTTTCTGGTTTCTACTCATTGTAGATGAAAAGCCATCCTTCATTTTGCATTTTCTAATTTTGAAAAATATGTTTACATTTCAAATATGTTCTTGTTACTTTTTTCTTGGTTACAGTATGGACTTGAAATAGCGGTAGAGCAAAGTATTTGTCCCCCAAAATAAGAATTGCAAAATTTTACTGCTGAAAATTGATGACTCATTTGACCCTCAGAAGTTATTTCCTAATGAATCACCGACTTGAATTATGTCACTTATTTTTTTCTAATTCTGCCTTTTTGTATTATTTCCTCTACTTCATGACCTCATGTTGGTGAAAATGGAGTCTGGTGATGTATAACCTTTGAAAACTGCATTCATTATACAGCTCTCAGTACCCTGTAATTTGAGCATTGTAATACTGTCTCTTTATTTTGTTTCCTTCCACTTGTTCTTGGTTTTTTATTCCTGAATGTTCTGCAGTTTCTCTTTATACAAAATGCTCGAATTACAAGTATACACAAAAGAGGCAGCTTTTATGACATGCTAAGACAAGGATGCTGTGTTCCAGCTTTATAATAATAGCACTGGAGAAATATATTTTATTTCAAAAAGACTGAGTATGGTACACTTCAAAAGAGTTTTAATGAATTAAATTTAGGGTGCTGAAAAACCTAAAGAGTAATTCTTGAACCCTATAGCATTTTATGTAGTATTATTTAGATATTTTCATTGTGTTTATGGCTTTCCCTATTAATACTCGGTTTGCAACTACTCCAATAAAAATGGATGTGTATGTTAGACTGCATGTATTGTATTTCATTATTTCTTTTTTTTACATTATGGCCTATTTTAAATTGTTTCATATCTGCCAACTCAATATTGATTATTCATATTGGTTGCACAATTAATATGCAAATGTTTTACATCTTGCAGTAGCAACCTGGTCATTTGCTCTCCCGTTTCCTCCATAATTTATCTGCTTTCTCTCATAACAGCATTACTGCTTTACATATTCCACATGCTGTTTTTGACAAACATTTATTTATTTGTTAACCACCTGATATGTTCAAGACAAAACTATACAGTATACATTGTGAGAAATATTAAAAAAAAATTATGTAATGTTTTGTACCAAATTTTTTTGAAGTACTGGGATTTGAATCTAGGCGTGCTGTATCACTGAGCTACATCTATGTTTCCAGTCCCCCTTTTATTTATTTATTTTTTTGACAACAAGTTGTCCAGACTTCAAACTTGCAATCCTCCTGCATCAGCCTCCTGAGCAGCTGAGATTCCAGGAATGGGCCAATGTGCCCGGGAGTGGGGGGGGAATTTCTAATGTGCAGTAAGGTAGGAAATAGGGAGGAGATAGGTTTGATTTGTGATGAACTCTAAAGTAGATGGGAAGGATATTGACAGACAGTTGAGAGGGAGGAGATTCATACATAGATGTATGATAGTAAAGTTCATCCTTGTTTTTCCCACATTATCCGCTCTTTATCCAAAGCTTGTTCCTATCACATCTCCCTACTCCCCGCCCATATGGAATAGGAACTTCATAAGGACAGGGGTTTTATCTATTTTGTTCAATGCTCCATTCAGCACCAGTAATGCTCA
>PVLC010043405.1:0-12564 GCA_004027655.1 Graphiurus murinus | reverse complement strand
CGGTACTGGGGATTGAACTCAGGGGCATTCTACCTCCGAGCTATACCCCCAGCTCCATTTTTTATTCTTTATTTTGAAACCGAGTCTCACTAAGTTGCGGAGTGCCTCACTAGGTAGCTGAGGCTGGCCGCGAACCCGGATCCTCCGGTCTCAGCCTCCCGAATGCTGGGATTACAAGCATGCGCCACCACGCCCGGCTCTGGCCCCTTTTTAAAAAAAATCAGTTAAGCTGGGTGTGGTGGCACATGCCAGCCTCAGCTATTTAGTGAGGCCAGCCACAATTTAGTGAGACCCTGTTTAAAAATAAAGAATAAAAACTAGGACTGGGGGTGTAGCTCGGAGATAGAATGCCCCTGAGTTCTATCCCCAGTACCTAGGAAAAAAAAAATTAGTTAGATACTATATGTTATCATTTGTTGTTTTGTTTCCTTGCTAGATTATAATCCCAGTGTAGACTAGGACTCTTTTTTTTTTTTTGCAGTACTGGGGATGGAACCTGGGGGCATTCTACCTCCGAGCTACAGCCACAGCCCTATTTTTTATTCTTTCTTTCTTTATTTTTTGTGGTGTTGGGGATGGAACCCAGGGGCATTCTACCTCTGAGCTATACCCCCAGTCCTGTTTTTTATTCTTTATTTTGAAACAGGGTCTCACTAAGTTGCGGAGTGCCTCACTGGTAGCTGAGGCTGGCCATGAACCCAGATCCTCCGGTCTCAGCCTCCCAAATATTGGGATTACAAGTGTGTGCCACCATGCCCGGCTTATTCTTTATTTTTGAAATGATGAGAAACAGGGTCTCACTAAGTTGCAGAGGACCTCACTAGGTAGCTGAGGCTGGCCGCAAACTGGGATCCTCCAATCTCAGCTTCCCAAATGCTGGGATTACAAGCGTACAACTTACTCTTTCTGTTTTGTTCATGATTATTTCCCTGCATCTAAGATAAAGCTTGACACACAATAGTGCTCAGTTATTATGTCAAGCAAAAAACATACCAAGACCTGAAAGAAGGTAGTAACTATAGGACTGAGAACAAATTTGAGAACAATTAGAGATGTAGAATGTATTATTTATTGATTATTTAGATATGAGAGGAATGAGAGATGACTCCAAGGTTTGAGTGTTGGTACCTTTAGTCTAGGTTGGAAAGAGGAGGAGAAGCAGCCAGATTTGTGCAGAAGAGCTGTTTAGTATTGGGTTTAGGTGTCTTTGAGACATCCGGTTGGAGATGTTTAGTAATTGGAAATATTAAACTTTCACTGAAGAGCAGAGAGCTGACAATGTGGATTTATTTATAAAACAGAGTGTCTGCTATGTAACAGTACCAGGGTGCTGGGGTTACAGCACCGAATAAAACAGAATCTTGCTCTCATGGAGCTAATATTTTACTAGGGGAAGGTTAATATAATAGTAAAATTGAGGCTATGGGTATATCTCAGCAGTAGAGCATCCAGCATATGCCTGTGCAAGACCTTGGGTTCAATCCCCAGGACCAAAAAAACTGAAAAAAAAAAAAAAAAGTAATGTTCATAGGATATCAAATGATGAGAAGGTCTAGAGAAAAATAGGGAAGGGGGATAATAGTACAGTGGGAAGAGTATTTTTTCCCCCTCCTTCCATATTGGGGATTGAATCCATGGGCATTCTACCTCTGAGCTACAACCCCAGCCCTATTTTTTGTTTTTATTTTGAGGGGTCTCACTAAGTTATGGAGGGCCTCACTAAGTAGCTGAGGCTGTCCTTGAACCTGTGATTCTCCTGTCTCAGGCTCCCAGGTACTGGAATTACAGGTATACACCACCAAGCCCTGCTAGAGTATTCTGATTTTAAGTAGGTCGACTAGAGAAAGCCTCACTGAGAAGTTGTTTAAGCAGACTTGAAGTGAAAGACTGAGCCATGTGCAGAGTGTAGAGGAATAGCAGGAGGCCAGCTTGGTTTATCATAGTGAACAAGAAGAAGTAAGAGGGCGAGAGCAGATTGTGCATGCGTGGTCTTGTAGATGAGCCTTGACTTTGTCTTATACCCTTAATAAGGTTAGAGAACAGTGGTTTTTTGTTTCATTTTTGATCAAACCCAAGGCTTCACACATGCAAGGAAGCACTCTACCTTTGTGTTACATCTCCAGACCCTAGTGAATGATTTTGAATAGAAGATTAGAATATATGTTTTGGCTTAAATTTTGAAAGATCAGTTTACTTTCTTGAGAACTATAGTGAGGCAAGGGCTGGGAGAGTTTTAGCAATATAGTAATCTGTGTGAGAGAAATGTCAGAGTAGCAGTGTTTCCATTGGTGAGAAGGGATTAGATTCTGGGCATATTTTGAAGATAGAACTGACAGGACTTGTCAGTGATTGTTTTCAAGGAGGGGAATAAACCTTTGATAGAATGTGGGACGAACCAGGTGTGTTGGTGCATGCTGATAATCCCAGTACTTGGGAGTCTGAGACAGGAGGATTGCAGGTTCAACGCCAGCCTCAGCCACTTAGTGAGCCCCTCTGTAACCAAGTGAGACTCTGTTTCAAAATAAAGAATAAAAAATAGGGCTAGAGGTGTCGCTTGGAGGTAGGATGCCCCTGGGTTCAATCCCCAGTTTTCTAGTAAAAGGGTTTAATCAAATTTCAAGATTAAACTGGGCGTGGTGGCACACACTTTTAATCCGAGTATTTGGGAGGCTGAGACAGGCGATTATAGATTTAAAGCCAGCTTCCTCAACTTCACAAGGCCCTCAGCAGCCTAGTCAGACCCTGTTTCAAATAAGAATAAAATTGGGCTGGAGGTGTAGTTTGGAGGCAGAATGCCTCTAGGTTCAATCCCCAGTACCAAAACAAAAACTTTTTAATAATCCTAATACTTGGGAGGCTGAGATAAGAGGATCTCAGATTCATGGCCAGCCTCAGGTACTCAGTGAGGCCCTCTGCAACTTAGACCTTGTTTCCAAATAAGAAATAAAATTGGCCTGGGGTATAGCTCAGAGGTAAAATGCCCCTGAATTCAATCCCCAGTGCCACCAAAAAAAAAAAAAAAAAAATTAATTAATAAATTTCAAGATTAGTAAAGAAGCCAGGTGCAGTGGCACATGCCTGGATTCCAGTTACGTGGATGCCTGAGGCAGGAAGATTGCAAATTTGAGGCCAGCCTGAACAATTTAGCAATATCTTGTCAAAATAAATAAAATAATAAAATAAAGTTAATAAAATGGTTGGAGATATAGCATAGTGGTAGAGTGGTTGCCTAGCATGTATCAAGTCCTGCGCTCAATAACCAGCACAGTGGTGGTAGGAGGAAGATTAGTAAAGAAATAATAGGCTGGGTCTGGTGGCACACACCTGTAATCTCAGTGACTTTCAGGGACTTGGGAGGCTGATTGAAAGTTCAAGGCCAGCCTGGGCAATTTAGCAAGACCCTATCTTAAAAATAAAAATAGCCAGGTGTGGTGGAGCACACTTGTAATTCCAGTACTTGGGAGGCTGAGATAGGAGGATCAGAGTTTGCGGCCAGCCTCAGCTATTTAGTGAGGATCTCTGCAACTTAGTGAGACCTTGTTTCAAAATAAAGAATAAAAAATAGGACAGGGGGTATAGCTCGGGGGTAGAATGCCCCTGGGTTCAATCCCCAGTACTGCCCAAAACAAAACAATAATAAAAATAGATGAGTGTGGTAGCTCATGCCTGTCATCCTAGTACTTGGAAGGTTGAGACAGGAGGATCACAGGTTTGAGGACAGCCTCAGCAACTTAGGGAGACTGTTTCAAAATAGAAATAGGACTGGGGGTGTAGCTTGGAGGTAGAATGCTCCTGGGTTCAATCCCCAGCACCACAGAATAAAATAAGTAAAAATAAAAAGGCTCAGAATGTAGCTCAGCAGTAGAGCACCACTGTATTTGGTCCCCAGTATTCAAAAAAGAAAGAAAGAAAGAAAGAACTCAGGTTAATGAATGATTAGTTTCAGCTGTGTTAAAGCGTCAGTTGATCTGCCCTTTCTCTGTAGGTTATACAAGTAGAATGGAGAATGCTTAGGTGGAGTATGCCTGTAATCATAGTACTTGGGAGGCTCAGACAGAAGGATCACAGGTTCAAAGCCAGTCTCAGTAATTTAGCCAAATTAAAATAAAATTAGTTAACTAAAAGTAATAAGAATAAAAATTAAAAATAAAAGCTGGGCTTCCTGACTCATACCTGTAATCTCAGTACTTGAGAGGCTGAAACAAAGGATAGCAGGTTCATACCAGCCTTTGCAACTTTGCGAGACTCTCAGCAACCTAGCGAGACCCTGGTTTTTTTTTGTTGTTGTTGTTGTTTTTTGGCGGTATTGGGGATTGAACTCAGGGGCATTCTACCTCTGAGCTATACCCCCAGCCCTATTTTTTATTCTTTATTTTGAAACCGAGTCTCACTGAGTTGCAGAGTGCCTCACTAGGTAGCTGAGGCTGGCCGCGAACCCGGATCCTCCGGTCTCAGCCTCCCGAATGCTGGGATTACAAGCGTGCGCCACCACGCCCGGCTGAGACCCTGTTTCAAAACAAAGAATAAAATAGGGCTGGTTGTGTAGCTCAGAGATAGAATGTAACACACACAAAAGTAAAATGAAATAGGGCTGGGGGTGTAGCTTGAAGGTAGAATTGCCCCTGGGTTCAATTGCCAGCAACCCCCCCCCCAAAAAAAAATGGAAAAGAAAGAATAGCGAATGCTTGATTGATATTGGCAGAGGGCTTCACTAAGTAGCTGAGGCTGGCCATGAACCTAGGATCCTCCTGTTTCAGCCTCCCAAATGCTGGGATTACAAGCATACGCCACCATGCCCAGCTTATTCCTTGCTTTTAAGTATTTTAAGACACAAATTCATGTGAAAAGGGGGGTATGGCAGGGCAATATTTGGGAGGCTGAGACAGGAGGATCAGGGTTCGTGACCAGCCTCAGCCACTTAGTGAGGCCCTCTGCAACTTACTGAGACCCTGTTTTAAAATAAAGAATTAAAAAAAAAAATAGGGGTATGATTTACCATGATACGTGAGTTTTATTTGAAAAAAAATTTTTTTGGTACTGAGGATTGAGCCCAGAGGCATTCTATTTCCAAGCCAAATCCCCAGCCTGATTTTATTTCTTACTTAGAAACAGGGCCTGGCTAGGTTATTGAGTCTTGCTAAGTTGCTAACACTGTGTTCGAACCCGTGATGCACCTCTTTCAGCCTCCAAAATACTGGGATTACAAATATGGGCCACCATGCCCAGTTTATTTGAATGTTTTAAAGGCTTTAGTCCTACTACTAATGTATTTGTGCTGAAATATGTGCAAGAAGAAATTATTTTCAGCTATTTTTTTGTTTTCATT
Organism: Graphiurus murinus; assembly: GCA_004027655.1. Classification (NCBI taxonomy): domain Eukaryota; kingdom Metazoa; phylum Chordata; class Mammalia; order Rodentia; family Gliridae; genus Graphiurus; species Graphiurus murinus. Next base: position 7,238 of record PVLC010043405.1, on the reverse strand, counting down.
TATTTGTTTCCCTTTTAAAATAATGTCTAACCCTGGCGTGGTGTTAAACGCTTGTAATCTCAGCACTTGGTAGACTGACAGGAAGATCACAGGTTCAAAGCCAGCCGTTCAAAGCCAGCCTCGGCAACTTAACGAGGCTCTCAGCAACCTAGTGAGACCCTGTTTCCAAATAAATAAAATAGGCTGGAGAGCCGGGCGTGGTGGCGCACGCTTGTAATCCCAGCATTCGGGAGGCTGAGACCGGAGGATCCGGGTTCGCGGCCAGCCTCAGCTACATAGTGAGGCACTCCGCAACTTAGTGAGACTCGGTTTCAAAATAAAAAATAAAAAAATAGGGCTGGGGGTATAGCTTGGAGGTAGAATGCCTCTGAGTTCAATCCCCAGTACCGCAAAAAAAAAAAAAAACAAATAAATAAAATAGGCTGGAGATGTAGCTTGGAGGTAGAATGCCTCTGGGTTCCATCCACAGTATCAAAAAAATAAAGTAAAATAATGTCCAAGAATATGAGAAAAACCCATAAGAGAGTAAAGGAAATAATACAACATTCTGTAAAATCTGTATGTAACATTTCAATTTGATCTGAAAGGGGGACATGGAGGTGCTACTGAATGAGCCACTTGAGGCTGAGGCCTCAATGACGAGAGTCATTAGCAGGGTCAGCATGTGCGTGTGCGCACACACACACACACCTGAAGTGATATTTATTTTTGGTGCTGTAGATTGAACCCAGGGCCTCACACATGCCAAGTATACTCTACCACTTGAGCTATACCCTAGCCCCCTACAAATGATGATTTTTTTTCCCCCCCTTGTGGTATTGGAGATTGAACCCAGGGGCATTCTACCTCTGAGCTACACCCCCAGGCCCTTTATTTATTTATTTACTTTTGCAGTACTGGGGATTGAACCTAGGGGCATTCTCCCTCTGGGATATGCCCCCAGTCCTATTTCTTATTCTTTATTTTTTATTTATTTATTTATTTTTTTGCGGTACTGGGGATTGAACTCAGGGGCATTCTACCTCCGAGCTACTCCCCCAGCCCTATTTTGTATTCTTTTTTTTTTTTTTTTTTTGCGGTACTAGGGATTGAACTCAGGGGCATTCTACCTCCGAGCTATGCCCCCAGCCCTATTTTTTATTCTTTATTTTGAAACCGGGTCTCACTAAGTTGTGGAGTGCCTCACTAAGTAGCTGAGGCTGTCCTCGAACCCGGATCCTCCGGTCTCAGCCTCCCGAATGCTGGGATTACAAGCGTGCGCCACCACGCCCGGCTCTATTTTGTATTCTTTATTTTGAAACCGGGTCTCACTAAGTTGCGGAGTGCCTCACTAGGTAGCTGAGGCTGGCCGCGAACCTGGATCCTCCCGTCTCAGCCTCCCGAATGCTGGGATTACAAGCGTGCGCCACCACGCCCGGCCCTCTTTATTTTTTTAAAACTCTTACTTTTATTTTTTAATTTTTTATTTTTTGTGGTACTGGTGATTGAACCCAGGGACATTCTACCTCCAGGCTAAACCCCCAGCCCTATTTTTTTATTCTTTATTTTGAAACAGGGTCTCACTAAATTGCAGAGGGCCTCGCTAAGTAGCTGAGGCTGGCCACGAACCTGCGATCCTCCTGTCTCAGCCTCCTATTATTTATTTTGAAACAGGATCCCACTAAGTTGCGGAGGGCCTCACTAAGTAGCTGAGGCTGGCTTCGAACCCCGATCCTCCTGGCTTAGCCTCCCAAGTTCTGGGATTATAAGCGTGTGACACCATGCCCGGCTCCGATGATGAATTTAAAATGTTAAGTTCTCTTGATGTGTGCATGTATTCCTCTACCAGCTTGTACATCACAAAGATGTATGATTACAATGCACCAATTTAAAAAAAAAAAAAAAGTTATGCTGTTTTTAGGTGCTGGGTTTCCTTATGGCTTTTATTTTCCACTATGCCTTTTAGTTTTTTTTTTTTTTTTTGTATGTGTGTGTGTAGTATTGAGGATTGAACCCAGGGGCATTCTTCCTCTGAGCTACACCCCTAGCCCCAAGTACTGGGATTATAGGCATGTGCCACCATGCCTGGCTTGGAAACATTTATAACAGTTTAAATCACTGCTATATCCAAATGTGTGCTTACTTTTCTAGTAATTGATATTTGTTGGCTTTTTTGTGTGTTTGTGTGACACTGGGGATTGAACCCAGGGGCATTCTACCTCTCGAGTATACCCCAAGACCTATTTTATTTTTGTTTTGAAACAGGGTCTCGCTACATTGATGAGAGTCTCACTACTTGTTGAGACTGTCCTGGAACCTGTGATCCTCTTGTCTCAGCCTCCCAAGTACTAGGATTATACATGTGTACCACCAGGCCTGTTTTTTTTTTTGTTTTTTTTTTTTTTGCGGTATTGAACTCAGAGGCATTCTACCTCCGAGCTATACCCCCAGCCCTATTTTGTATTCTTTATTTTGAAACCGAGTCTCACTAAGTTGCGGAGTGCCTCACTAGGTAGCTGAGGCTAGCCGCCAACCTGTATCCTCTGGTCTCAGCCTCCCAAATGCTGGGATTACAAGCGTGCGCCACCATGCCCGGCTTCAAGCCCTATTTTTTATTCTTTATTTTGAAACCGGGTCTCACTAAGTTTCAGAGCGCCTCACTAGGTAGCTGAGGCTGGCCTCGAACCCGGATCCTCCGGTCTCAGCCTCCCAAATGCTGGGATTACAAGCGTGCGCCACCACACCAGGCCTGTTTTTTATTTGCTCACTTTTACAATAAAAGTCTGGCCCATGGCCCAGGTGGAATATTATAAAAAGCAGACTCACCACCTACCCTACTTAAGAAGATAATCAATGAAATTCAGAAATATGAAGACTGAAGACCAGTGATTTTTGTCTAAACTTGTCAAATCCCTTTACTCATTGTATTTAATGTTTATGAAGTAGTTACTAGCTGCCAAGCACTATTCTAAATGTTTTACAAATATTTACTTGTTTTAATCTTTATAATAAAATTATGAAGAGCAGTGTTAATTCACCTGGGAAGGAACTGGACCCCAATAGCAGGTGATATGAAAGTATTGGGATTACAAGTGTGCACCACCATGCCTGGCCAAGTCATGCTATTTAAGAGTGAATTTACATGAGCTTTAGAAACCCTTCAGGCTTTAAAGGGCAGAAAGTAAATAATCTTAGGAGATTGGCAACAATGTCACTTAATCTAAATTTCAAATACTTGCCCTGGTGCACGCTTGTAATCCCAGCATTCATTCGGGAGGCTGAGACCGGAGGATCCGGGTTTCCGGCCAGCCTCAGCTACCTAGTGAGGCACTCCACAACTTAGACTCGGTTTCAAAATAAAAGAATAAAAAATAGGGCTGGGGGTATAGTTCGGAGGTAGAATGCCCCTGAGTTCAATCCCCAGTATCGAAAAAAAAAAAAAAAAATTCAAATACTGAAAAAGATTAGAGTTCTGAACTATGTGAAATCTTTCTCTTCTCAAATGCAATCCTAGGAATCTTGTACTTCTGGGCCAGGAATACTTTGCCTCATTATAGCAGTGCTTCGCATTATATCAAGTGCTACAAGTTCCATCATTTTTTTTCCCATTATTCTTTTTTTTTTTTTTTAATACTTCAGTGCATTATAGTCTCACATCATAATGTAGTTCACAGTGATACTGACATACAGCGCTTGGTGGGCTTTCCCCCAGCTCCTTCTCTACTCTCCTTCCCCATTTAGGATGTTGAGATTGACATTAGTATTCTCACATATGTACATGTCCATGGAAGTGATTCCTTTATTGATCCTCCCTCTCCCCACCCTTTTCTCCTAGACCACTTCTTTGGCTCTACTGGAGTTTCTCCTCTATTATCTGAAGTCCCACTAGTGTCCTGATAGCTTCTGCATGTGAAAGAAAGGTTCAATCATTTTTAAAGGACAGAGACATAAATCATAAGTAATAGTACATGATATATTACATTCTACCACCTCAAAAAAGTAAAAGAAAAAACACTGTTTATGGAATTTAGAGATTGGAGATTCAAGTATTGATTACAGTTTTATATTAGAAAAATCTTACAACTTATGTGATTTTTCTTTCTCATATTAAAAGCTAAGCCAGGTGTGATGTTGCATGCTTGTAATACCAATACTTGGGAGGCTGAGACAGGAGGGTTGCAGGTTCAAAGCCAGTGTTGGCAACTTAGTGAGGCCTTGTTTCCAAAATAAGAAATAAAATCGGTAGAACGCCCCTGGGTTCAATACCCAGTAACACACACACACACACACACACACACACACACACACACACACACAAAGTTAATAAACTAATTTAAAAAAAATCTTAAGCCTGGTGTTGTGGTGTATGCTTGTAATCCCAGTACCTGGGAGGCTGAGACTGGAGGATCTGGGTTCACAGCCAGCCTCAGCTACTTAGTGAGGCCCTCTGCAACTTAGTGAGACCCTGCTTCAAAATAAAGAATAAAAAATAGAACTGGGGGTGTAGCTTGGAGGTAGAATGCCCCTGGGTTCAATCCCCAGTACCACAAAAAAAAAAAAAAATATCTTCCTAACAACCTGAGATAGGTAATGCTGTTATTTGTATTTCACAGGTAAGGAAACTGAGGCACAGAAAGTTTAAGTCACTCATCTAAGGTTACATAGCTGTAAATAGTAAAGCTGCAATTTGAACCGAAGTAGATTTTTTTTTTTTGTGGGTGGAACTGGGGAATTGAACCCAGGGGCATTCTAGCTCCAAGCTACACCCTCAGTCCTATTTTTTATTCTTTATTTTGAAACAGGGTCTCACTAAGTTGGGGAGGACCTCACTAAGTACCTAGGCTGGCCGCGAATCTGTGATCCTCCTGTCTCAGCCTCCCAATTAGTGGGATTACAAGTGTGCGCCACTGCTCTTGGCTTATTGAGACAGTTTCTAAATAACTAAAAAGGTCTGAGGGAATAGCTCAGTAGTAGAACATTCCTGGGTTCCATCCCTAATACAACACACATGCACAAGCGCACACAAAATAATAATAAAAAATAAAATGAGGCTGAGGCGTAGCTCAGAGTGAGAACACCTCTGGGTTCAATTCTCATACCACAAAACAACAAAAACTCTACTCTCCATTTCCAAATGCTCTGTGGCTGAAAACTTTGTAGAGATGCAGAACATACTTCATACTTGGAAAGTTCTTTCTTCTATAGGAATCTGCTTTCTAACTTCTGATTGGTTTTAGATCTGTACTTCAAAACCAGGAAGGTTGTCTTTCAAATTAAACATCTGTATGCCTATCTGCATATAGGATTTCTGGGACCTTTTCCTGCTTGTTCATTTTGAATCAACATTTTGTGCTTCTTGAATTAAAAATATAAAGGACTGGAGGTGTATGTAGCTCAGTGGTAGATGCTAGTGTGTGTGAGGCCCTGAGTTTGAGCGATCCTTATTTTGTTGTTTATAAGATTGACAAGCAGCCGGGTGTGGTGGTGTACGCTTGTAATCCCAGCATTCAGGAGGCTGAGACCAGAGGATCCGGGTTCGCAGCCAGCTTCAGCTACCTAGTGAGGCACTCTGAAACCTAGTGAGACCCGGTTTCAAAATAAAGAATAAAAAATAGGGCTGGGGGTATAGCTCGGAGGTAGAATGCCCCTGAGTTCAGTCCCCAGTACCGCAAAAAAAAAAAAAAAAAAAGATTGACAAGCATACCTTTTTTTTTTTTTAACTTTAGTCAGGTTACTAAATTTAAAATCTAATTTTTCTAGTAGTACCTGGAGATTGAACCCAGGGTCTTGAGCATACTAGGTGAACACTCCACTAAGCTATATATCCCCATCTCGAGTTAGAGGAAAAACAAGTCAGTTTTGTGAACTCTTAAGAGTTTCAGTAGGATGAAGGGCAGTCATTTGGGAGTGAGATTTAATTTCTTCTTGTTTCTTTGGGATTCACATTGTTAACTAAGGAAAAGTTTTCAAATTTTTTTCCCTCTCAGCTTGCTGAACTAAAGCAAGAATGTCTTGCTCGTGGCTTAGAGACCAAGGGAATAAAACAGGATCTCATCAACAGGCTGCAGGCATATCTTGAAGAGCATGGTGAGTACTTTGTAAAGGCAAGGTGATAGGAGTGAGGGGATTAATTTTCAGGCTTTGTCACTTAGAAGATTTTTTTTTATTCTTTATTTTGAAATAGGGTCTCACTATTGTGGAGTGCCTCACTAGGTAGCTGAGGCTGGCCTCAAACCCAGATCCTCCAGTCTCAGCCTCCCAAATGCTGGGATTACAAATGTGCGCCACCACGCCCAGCTAGAAGATTTTTTTTTTTTTTTTTTTTGGTACTAGAAATTGAGCCCAGGGATGTTCTACCTCAGAGCTACACCCCCAATTCTTTTTACTTTTTAATTTTAAATGGTCTCTTAAGTTGTTGAGACTGGCTTTGAACCTATGATCTTTCTGTCTCAGTCTCCCAGTAGGATTATAGGTATGTGCCACCACCCCCAACTTTTATTTGTCCCCCCCCCCCCCCCAGGACTGGAGATTGAACTCAGGGGCATTCTACCTCCAGCCCTATTTTTTATTCTCTATTTTGAAACAGGGTCTCACTAAGTTGCAGAGGGCCTCAGTAAGTAGCTGAGGCTGGCTGCAAACCTGTGATCCTCCTGTGTTGGCCTCCCAAATGCTGGGATTACAAGCATGCATCACCATGATGCCTGGCCTTTGTTGGTTGTTTTAATTTATTATTCTTTTTTTTTTTTTTTGCGGTACTGGGGATTGAACTCAGAGGCATTCTACCTCCGAGCTATACCCCCAGCCCTATTTTGTATTCTTTATTTTGAAACCGAGTCTCACTAAGTTGCGGAGTGCCTCACTAGGTAGCTGAGGCTGGCTGTGAACCTGGATCCTCTGGTCTCAGCCTCCCGAATGCTGGGATTACAAGCATGGGCCACCACGCCCGGCTCTTAATTTATTATTCTCTATGAAAAAATTTAAATATCCCTTGTATTCGTGGTTCTTACAGTTTCTTCTATGTTTATTTTTCTCATGGAGTTCCTAAAATTCACTTACTGGTTTACAGGTATTTCTTTTATATTCTGTCAACAACTCTTCCCTTGGTTTTAGAGACAAATATATTCTTTGTGATTTTTTTTTTTTTTTTTTTTTGCGGTACTGGGGATTGAACTCAGAGGCATTCTACCCAACTTTTTTTTTTTGCGGTACTGGGGATTGAACTCAGAGGCATTCTACCCAACTTTTATTTGTCCCCCCCC
>PVLC010043404.1:0-12564 GCA_004027655.1 Graphiurus murinus | reverse complement strand
AGAGCGCGGCTGAAAGAGCTGCTGGGGAAAGGCTGGTTGGGAAGTTGCTGGGCTGGGAAGTTGCTGGGAGAAGTTCTGGGAGGAATTGGTTGGGAAGAAGAAGCGGTTGGGAAGAGGTTGGCCGGGTTGCTGGGGAAGTCCTGGGAAGAAAGATTGTGGGTTGCTAGTGGAAGACGGGTTGCTAGAGAGAGGGGTTATTAAAAGTTTGTAGGAAAAGCACTATTTGGAAAGACGACCTCTGCACTGTGTTTGTTATCGTTTGTGCAACGCCTTGATCCCAGAAAGAGAGAGATATAATAAAAGAGGTTCAAACCAGTAGCATTTAGCCGGCATCTTTTATTGGGGCCTCATGGCTGAGAGTTCAGCCTGGGGCGCCCGATAACCATTATCCTATTTTTTTCATTGTTGATACTCTCCCATCCATTCTTCCTATTGACCACTTAAGACATTTTTCTTTTTACTTTGTAATTACTCATCTGCATTTCCGTATTCAGTATATATGCTTTTGGGTCCTTTATGTTTGCATATCTGTGGCCTGGCTCTTTGAATTCTGAAACATAGAAGGCTTCCCAAGCATTTTTAAGTAAATAAGGGTTTATCATAATAAGCCTGTGTAAGTAACTAGAATGATCAGAAACCAATGTACCATAGTGACAAAATTACCAATATATCCTACAATCCTCTTGGAGAGTACACCCCCAATTACCTACGACCTACCAGTAGAACACACCTGTTGAATTTCCACCACCTCCTAATACTGTCAAGCTAGGGACAAAACCTTTAGCATGTGAGGGACATTTAAAATCCCAACTATAGAAAGGTCCAAGTCACAGATCATAAGTAACAGGCAAAAGATCATTATCTAATTCATTAAATTGGTATTACTTGGGTCAAGTGCTTATCACTGGATCAATTGGACACAAGAAAAAAGGGCAGGTTCACAGGCTACAATGGACTGCCTAGCCCATTGCCTAAGAAGGATGCACAGGTAGGGCAGCGACTGCAGCAGCTCTGGACACCACTCTGGTGGAGGATTGTAATACAGGTCTCAGAAGCCCATGTACATGTTCTCAAACCCTTTAATGTCATATGTTGCCAAGAGAACTTGCATAATTTTATTCTTTTAGTAAATTATTTGATACAGATTATAAAGCAATGTTATTTAGAGATACACAGAATGGTTTGTTCTTACCAGTGATTATGTAGATAAAAATGATTTAAGGCAAGCCAAATCTTTGAAAACAATTATTCAAGCACTGAGAAAAATCTACATTTATTTTTAAGTAATCCATGTAAAATGAACAGCAGCAGGAAGATTGTCTCATACAATCCTTATCTTCTAAAGATTATAGGCCTGGATGCTACGTTTTAAAAAGCTTTCAGATGATTAAAGAGAAACACATTAGAAGCAGAACTTCTTTCCATTCCACAGTTGGAAACTTATGAGACACTGTCTAATTAAGAAAACACAGCAAACATGATTTTTTGAGCATCAGAAATGACTCTCGATAGAATACAGCTGAAAATGAGCTAGGACGGCCATGAATGACAGGCTCTTTTAACATTTCCCAGCTTTCTTTAAAATTGAAATGCAGATAAAATAATAAAAGCAGATTAAAAATCACTGTAAGAAAAAATGCTTTATGTACTTTAGTACATTATAATTTATGAAATGCAGATCAACTTTTAATAAACAGTTTAAAATGCTTCTAAAAATAAAAACCAAATTAAAACAGTATACAAAAGATAAAATAAAACAGTATGAATCAATATTTTTTATGATTTACAAATGCTTTGCACTACTGCCGGGAAGAAGACATGTGAACATTCATTATGTCTTGTCAATGCTTTCTCATACTAATTGTATTTCAGGAAGAAGCTTGTAGACCCTGATTTACCACATATCAAAGGGATATCCAGTTGAATAAATAATCTCTCCATTATAAGGACACTTCAGAAAAAATGAGATAAGACTTCCAATAAGTCCCTTTCTATGCAATTTGCTGACTCAAATTAAGCAAATTATCTGTTCAAACTGTTATTGAATTGTTTCGTATTTAACCAGTAGCCTTACTGAGCAATGCTCTGAAAATTGCATAAGGTTCAGTATTTCCTGTAATCTAGGAATGCTTCCAAAGGTATTTTGTGCTATCCCACATGATATGTTTTCCTATTCAGGTCTCAGAACAATATCCACAAATTCTAAATAATTGATTGATTTTAATTCTTACGAAAACTTTGATTAAATGACTAAACATATTCCCTATCTTTCTATGTCTTCTTTTTCTCCCTCTACCTTTCTTTGGCTCTCTACTAGGAAACTTGGAGTCAAAATTGGATCCTCTTCTGTGCATCTCTGAGTATATTCATCTCTGATGCTTCTTCCCATGTTCTCCCATCATTATGATTCACTTACTATTTAGTTTTTGATTTGTGGGCCAGTTCAAATTGTTTTTTTAATTCTAAAATAATTAGTTTATTTTGCATAAAATATACTGAAAAGTAAACACCATTATTAAAGGAAGAATTTCAGAATCATTAAAGTAAAACAAATGTTTGAGAAATTTTATGCTTGAAATACTATATTTTAAATAATAATAAGGCTTCACTGGTTATAAGAAATATCTTGTATTGCTCAATGTATATTATGATAAGAATCACTTTTAAAGAATACAAAATCTTTTTTAATTTTTTTTTTATTAATCGGTGCATTGTAATCATACATTTTTGTTAGGTACAAGCTGATAAAGGCATATATGCACACATTTCTCATTTAACCCCTTCCCCAATTACCACTTCACTCTCTTGCCCTCCCTCCTTCTCAAGTTCAGTTTAGTGATAGACCTTGACACATTTGTGAAAGTACATCATGTGCATTAGGGTGCTCCCCGCCCCCCGCCCCCCATCTATCACCTTCAGTTAAGTCAACTTCTTTGCTTATCTAGGGTTTCTCCTTTTTCATCTGGAGTCCCTCTTATGCCACATCCTCTCCCTAGCATCTGCATATTAGGGAGAACATATGCTTTTTTACTCTTTGTGATTGACTAATTTCACTTAACATAATGTTTTCCAGTTGCATTCATTTCCCTGCAAATAACATGATTTTGTTCTTCTTTATGGCTGAGTAAAATTCCATTGTGTACATATCCCATAGTTTTGTAATCCATTCGTCTGTCGATGGACATCTTGGCTGTTTTCATAGCTTGGCAATTGTGAATGGTGCAGCTATAAACATAGATACACATGTGTCGGTCTGATAGTTTGGTTTCCATTCTTTTGAGTAGATACCCAGAATTGGTATTGCTGGATCATAAGGTTGGTTCATTCCCATTTGTCTGAGGATCCTCCATACTGTTTTCCAAAGTGGTTGCACTAATTTGCAATCCCACCAACATTGTATTAGGGTTCCCACTTCTCCACACCCTCGCTAGCATTTATTGTTCTTATTTTTTATGATTTTTTTATGGGACAAAATGGTAAATATGTAAATACATTGCCACTCTGCAGTGTGGCAAGAACACAGGTACTGAGTTGTTTCAGTTCATATTGAGGTCCAAAGCTTGGGGACAGATTGATTATTGTGGTTCGTGAAACCAGGCGTTGGCTGTATAAACAGTGTCTCAATAACAGCCTTATTGTCAAAGCAGTTCAAAAACTGTTTCACTTTGTTGAGATTATAGAAATGCCATTAAAGAAGCCAATTTTGCAGTTTTGGACCTGTCATGTCTATACAACTTGCCAAGAACAACTATGGGACCCTGCTACCTAAATGCCGCTCACAGGGGGTTTCTGCTTAGCTTTCTAGAGGAATATAATTGACCAACTTGGACCTTCAAGTGTATTTTTACTCATTACAATAATTCTTTAAATGTGTATGGAATTCTTTGTACAACTTGCTTTGAAAGCACTCTGAAAAGATGTCTCACCTAATTATCTGAGAGTAACTGACAGATGTATTAAAATTAGACAGAAATAAAAATTATGGAATTATATTTTTATTATTGCGAAGCAATTTTGAAGCAAGATTTGCAAGTGAGAAGCATAGTGCTAAATACGTGTTCTATCATATTTTGTCTTAGAAAAGTTATTTTAAAAGTATTTCTAGGCATATGAATGTATGGGTGGATTTATTTTTAATGTATTAAAATGATTTATGTTTAGATGCATGATACTATTTCTCTTTGGTTTTATTGCCCATATTACTTTGTTTGCAAAATCTTCTTCCCTAGATTTGTATTTAAATCTTATCACAGCTCCATCTGAATTGCCTCAAAGCTCAAAATTCATAAGTATTAAAATAATAAGAAGTTTTATTGTATCATGAAGACTTTTTTCAGTGAAATATGTTGAAAAGCAAGTACTTGAATGTCTTAATTGTCTCTCTAAAGGCTTACCCTAATAGGAGACATATTCTGTTCAACAAGGCTGCATGGAATTTGCTCCATAGTGGTCTCCTCTCATACTCAGAAATAGAAAGTTTGGCAGTATTCCTAGAAATAAGGCTTCAGGAGAGAGCAGGTGGATTCATAAAAAGAAGCCTGGTGTTTACTGGAAGGTGAGCATACAGGGATAACTCTCGTTAAAACCCCTCCGTGTGTTTTTCATGTCACTCTCACTTAGCTGGCTGGGAAACCACACAAAGACATTCTGTTCCATGCACAGGACCAGACTCAAAATATTTATCAAGCTTTCCTAAAACCATACACACAACTGGCTGAGCGTCTAGACAGGAATAATTAGTATTTAAAGTGAAGGAAAACTTAGGATGAATTGTGAACACTGGTGACTAGTTGATTAAATGTGTGTGGATGTTTTGATGTTTAAATTCCATAAAAAGCATTATTTGGACATTGAGGCTGTCTAACCGCCCCCCCCCCAAAAAAAAAGATTCAGTTTCCGTTCTGTCTTGCCAAGCTTTCACTCATTAGATCTAGTCTGAGATTCCATGTCTGTCAAGCAAGTGGGTACTTGCTACTACTGACACTGGAGATTTGCTTTCCTCCTCAGACCATCATCTATGATTTAATATAAATAAAATTCTCTTTCCATACTACTTGGCTAAGCATTTCTGTAACTTCCTTCAAAATCATTTTCTACATCTTATTCTATCTAGAGGTTATCTATAATAATTTTCTTCTTGCTCTGTTCATCTCTGCAATGAGTAAATATCTGGTACTGCTAGGTTCAAAATAGGTTGCTCAGTGAAGATTCTGTGTTTGCTTGGTTCATTAAATTTATCAGCATTTGAAAGTCAAATCTTTGTATGAATCCAGAAATTACATGTATTAATGTAAATTACCACTCTATCTTTGTTTATTAAAATTACCTTCAACTGTTTAACATATCCTTATTTAATGGCCTTTTTAGTTAAAATAAATAGTAAAATTATTACATTATAAAGGATTTCTAGTTCATAAGCAAGTTCAGAAAGCCTGTATTAAACAATATTAGTTTCTGTGACTGTAGAATACTTTAGAGCCTTTTAGGCGCTGTAATATATAAGAATTTACAAGTGGGGCAATAGTGTACAGTATTTTCCAAACTCATGCAACCATTATTTATTTTTTAATTTTGGAATATGTTGCTGGATACTTTGGAAAATATTATCTTAGGTAGCCAAAGATGGACTATCAATTTAACCTAAAGACAATAATAGTACAGGAAATACAGTTTACATTTGTTATAGTTTTATAGCTTAGTTCTTTTTCAAATAATTTCACTTTATACAACAACCCAGCGAAGTATTTGTGATTATCCAAGGAAAGTATGTCTCAGAACTATGAAGAGATTTACCAATTCCTCACATGTAGTGATAGTTCTCAAACCCTGGCCATTAAATTCAAATTCTTGACCAAGTACTCAGCTTCCATGCACATAAAATAAGTCGAGAGAGAAAAAAAATACAAAGCTCACCATTCAGGATGATGAAAAAATTAAATCACCATAGATAAGGTGGTTCAAATTGGTTACAGAGTTATACTTGTTTGGCTTCACTGGTATTTTCTAAATCTTGATAAAACTTCACTAAAACTAAATGCAATTCTTAATCTCAATAAGAAGAAAAGAATGGAATTTGATGAGGAAACAATTAAGATTTAATGGAAATATAAAAGTAATGAAAGGATTTTCTATAGATACATTCCAATTCTTATTAACCTCTGAAATTTTTTATCCCCTCTATTTTGATCCTTGTCATTTTAAATTTCTTAGCAAACTGAACTAAATAGCATTAACTTCTAGAATTGTGCTCTAAATTGAATGATGTAAATGACTTTTGATTAAATGTAAATTTGAGTAATATTAATATATCTATTGAATAAATTAAAATGCAATAAAATAGAGCAAATTTTGGTTGAAAGTAACTTACTACATATAACATACGCACAGCATATACATTTATGTTTTTTATGGTATAAAAATCATCTTAGTTCATAGTGGCAGAAATGGCTAATATGAGCAATGATGTACAATATTAAATAGCAGAAATATATTTTTCATTTTATTAAATATATATTACTTGGTACCATTAAGCTTTTTCAAATGCTTAATGATAAATATTAAATGTACTGAGATTGCTAGTAACTTCTTTCTTAAGTGTATCAAACCTAATATTATATACTATTAGGATATTTTCATGTTAGTATAACATTGAAAAAATTTAATATAACTCACAACTAACAGTAATAGTGGCCATTTCTGCAGAATAAGTTACCAGGTATAAAAGACATAATTCACAAGAAATTATATTTGCTTTTCTGACATTTCTTATTATCAGGGTTTAAAGGTTAGTTAGGCAATGGTTGTGGGTCAGTTTCTGTCCATGGTGAGTCCAAAAGTAGGTCTTTGATTCCAAGCTTGATCAGCCATCTAGTTTTAGAATCTGACTCAAAGGTTGTGCTGCATTCCATAACTCCAGAAATAAAAGGAAATCTTACTGCCAAGCTGCTAAGTTGTTCTGGGGAAAATTGGCCAGGAGTACAATGTGAAATAGTCACGTCTATTACCTGTGATCTTCTTTGCTGATTATTGACTTACATTGTGCTTGGCACTTCCCTGCAGTCTCCAAGACAGAGATGGTTCTAAAAATAGTGATGGTTGTTTCTCCTTTGTGCTATGTACTCAGTGTGTGTCCCTATTATGTTTGGTTTTGGTCTATCTTCTCCAATAGGATATAGACTCTTTTAAAGCAAGAATTAGTTTATGATCTCTGTACAAATTAGTAGACATATAATACATTTTTCAGTTTGTTCTAGTTTCCTTTGATCATTTTGGCTCTAGGAAATTTGCAATTAATGTCACTAAAAACAATATAGTGTTTAAAATACAAGTAAATTTTCATTTAATAAATATCATTCTACTATCTGTTGAGGTTATTTCTACATCTTAATGATTACTATATGTTTAAATCCTAATACTACAGTATTTACTGATTTATTTATTTACTAGAATATGAGTACTAGTCATTTAACAAAGTATGTACTAAACAAAGCCAATGTTACTGTATTTTAATGCAAAGTAAGTTTTACATGTATTTTAATGCAAAATAAGTTTCATATGATAAACAGCATTAGTAACATATATGAATAAACCTGTATGATCACATATACATAAACATGTATAGACTGCTGACAGTAGGTTGCCCATTCTTGGATCTAGTTTCAGTTTATTTGATGTGAGAGTATTGATTGTAGAAAGAAGGCCATGCTGAGAAATAAATTAAAAATAAATGAATAATTATATGTTAGGATCAATAGTCCTGAAAGTTAGAGAAGATAAACATAAATAATCCATCTCTTGGATTAAAGTAGAACTTAAAATAATCTCATCCTTCCTCTATCTATGGAACAAGACCATCGCTAAATGTATGAGTGAATAAAGAACATGAATCTATTCTTTTTCTCATAGTATCTTATTTTTACACCAAATAGCTTCTGATTAGAAGATACTATTCTGCTCCATCTTCTCAAAGACAGGTTCCTGGTATACATTTGTAACTGCTGTGCATTCTTTATATTTTTTCTCCTTTTCACTAACAAGTTCCAGTCCATTCATCATATCCTTAGTATTCTCCAAATCTCAGTGTTCTATAGGGGAAAGTTGGCCTCTGTGGGAACAGAACTGGAGCAGGGACTCCATGGAGAAAGAAGTTACATGCTCACAGGTGGAGTCATTGTGCGAACAAAACAGTGTTAACATAGAAAGAGAACAGTGGGAAGATTATATAGATATTGAATGCACAGCATTGATTGGACTTGCTAAGTAACTAAATCTGGGAAGGAAGAGAATAGAAAGGGACAAGTCTGATTTTTAGGTTGTATATTACAATTGGATGTACAGGAGAACTTTTTGGAGGACATAGAACTCTGGACAAAGGCATTGATAGACTGATTATTACAATTACATATACTGGGAGCTCCTCAGAGAGAATGCTGGAAAATTAGTTAGGTATTCATCAGGATACAGGTGATAAGTAATATCAAAGAAAGAAAATATGGAAATGAGCTCAGAAGATATTCTTGCACATGATCTCTATGAAAACCTCATATTTGAGACCCAGGTAGAAGAAGAGGAAGAGACAGCCAAGCAGGACAGAGAAGGTTGAGCTACAGACATGGGAGATGGACCTGGAGTATCAGGACAAACAAGAGGGACTGAGTTCTCAGGACAAGCTGATTAGCAATAAAATTTAATGAAGCATTCGTGACTCAAGAGATAATTTAACAGAACATAAATATCAATACTTTATAACTAAAAAAAGAAATTCGTACTTTTACTACCTTATTCCAGTCATTTGGAGTAATTTGTTAATCTTTCTGTGTTTATACTGTACCAAAATTTTGCTTCAAATGTATAGATAGGACCAATAAATCATAAACTCCCTAAATACTGGGTATCTCTTTTACTTAAATTAAATGCCAGGCAGCAATTTGTTGTCCTACAGAGTTATGGGATTTTTCTCATCATTTTGAGGGAGATAAATCACCTAAAATAAGCTATTACAGCAGTGGTTGTCATGCCAGTGTCAGACCTGTTAATCACATAGTGGGAAATATGTGGGGTTTCATTCACCTGGGAATCAAAGATTCTATTGTGTAGAGATTTCCTTATTACTTCCTAAGGATTTTTCCCTTCTGCCACAGATGGCAAGGGTGAATAAAAGAAATGACTTAGATAAAGTGGCCTGACTCACATAATTACAAAATAACCCTTAAAAAGTTTGAACTTTACATCTTTTCAGTCTCTTTGTAGACTCTCTTCTTGTGCTGTAAGTAACCAGAATAGAAAGAAAAGGGTCAAACACTTCTCACTTCTACTAGTATTAATTCTAAGAATATTTAAATTTATTTTCACCTTGAGATTTCAAAAAGGGAACAAATTACTGTTCTATATTGAAGGACAGAATATAGTTGTTGATGGTTTTCTGAATTTTAAGGAGCTATGAAATGCCAGTAAAAGTACTGAAGAGGTTTTGTTTTGTTTTGTTTTGTTTGTCCTTAGATTCAATCTCTCTGCAGACTGACCAAATCTTCATACTATAGAGGCCCTGAAACACTACCTGAGCTCTACCATCTATTTCTTTGAAAGCTGGTTTTAAAAGTCTTCTAAATAAAAAAAAAACTATTCTAATAGCATATCTACCAAATTTTGATATTCGAAAATGCACCTGCTTATTTTCACAACAAAACCATGAAGAAAATCTATTACAGGCATTCTACACATTAATGTAATTGGATTATTTTCTCTCAGCCTTTGGAATTTTTCATCGCAAAAGCAGTCAACTAAATAAGACTGAGTTCCTGTTCATTTGAGGTCACTGATGTTAGCATAAAGACAGAAAAAAAAATTAAGGCTCTATAAAACCTGTTCTTCAGTGTTAGATGAAAACAAAGGGACTGAAGGATCAGAAATTTTAAATTAAATAAGCAGGTGGCCATTGGCCTAAGGCTGTCTCCATACTTTGAATTCCTACACAGGTGGCAATCCAATTTAGCAGGATTTTATTTGGAATAGACAGCTAGGTCCAACCCAATCAGAATCAGCCAAGCTTCAGCCAATCACAAGCTGCCAAGTCTAAATTCAGACCTTGTCCAAATAAAACCAACTCCTAGATGAAGCAGTCAGAGTATGCTATTTCAGTACTTCACTTCCATTTTCTCTATGTAAACATGGCAAGAGTTGCCAAGAGAAGTTCCCTGAACCCCTTTTGGTTCTGAGTGATACCCTAGTCATGATTTAATCTTTGCTCAAAGAATATCTGTTAAATTTGTCTAATTTGCCTTAATTTTTTCTTCAGTAGAACATAACGTGAAATTGACAGCAGGAAAATGAGAAGTAGGATTCAAAAAGAAAAGGATCTGTTTTTAATACAGCAAGATAGGTGAAACTAACTAAACTGGGGAATTTAGTCTGGACTTAAAATGAAAGCCACCAAGAAGAGAACACATCTCTGTCAGAAATTTATCTAGTAGATAATCTAGCAATTTTCTCATATCAACCCTGATCTTAGAGAAATAAGCAATCACCTTGAAGGAAAAGCTGCATAGCAGTGAATTATGTCACTCATTGTTAAAAATGCAAATGAAGGTGATATAAACTTAAAATTAGACCTACTAGAAGTGGTATAATCAATAAAGGTATAGCTTTTAGAGGATTTTTATATACATTTTAATAAAATTATTTTAGTGTATTTTCTCTGTGTTTTGTCAACTGTAAATATCATATCACGGGAGAGAAGACAGTATGACTATCAATGTGATCAAAAGCATTAATATAAACCTACAATTACAACACATTCAGATAAATCCAGTGAAAAGTATTACAGATATTTGGCTCAGACTTGGTATTTTCTATTTTTTAAATCTACCTAACGTGTTCCATTTTTTCCTAAAAATATTTAACACATTACAATTATTCATCTATTAATAGTTTCTTGTCAAAATATTGTTTTGAGCCTCAAATATTTTATCACAAAGGATATCTCAAAAAATATGAATTAAGGGGTCACATTGTTATTTAAACTATTTTATTAAACTTAGAATAGAAGCAATTCTCAAGAAAGTAAACAGTAAACAATGTTTTCAACTTTTCTTTTACTATAGTGTCTAAAGGCTTACAATATGTATTTGTTAATATATTATTAAAGTTTATCACTGTTGTGAGCAATGGGCCACAGGTCATACCATGAGTCATGTCACACACGATTTGATTTGCGTTCTGCTGCAATATCATGAGATTTATTCAACACTCAATGGTTCTAACATCCAGGACATTATTTAAGTAAAGCTAGTTTTAGATGCTGGGCACTTGGTATAGCCAGTTAGCTATGAATTAATATCAAACCCACTAGCAATTCTGACAAGACTAACATTTCTACAATTTATGCTGAACAAGTATACTAGACAATATACGAGTCCTATTATTCAAACACTTCAAATAATTAGCAAATAACAAGCTACAAACAAGCAGAGAAAGGGAATAATGAATCCAGCCCAGGAATAGAAGAGTAGATTCCCAAGTTGTTCAGGGCACCAAGAAGACTGAAGAGTTGCAATAATCCTCTGTCAGCCAAAAAAGCAGGACTAGAGCAAAGTCTTTGGATCAGAGTCATATGCACAGCAGACTCAACCTGGTATAAGCAATATTCAGCATGCAGCGTATTGAAAAGCTACTCTTTTATAGGGTTTTTGTAGGTGCTGTCAAGTGTCATTGGCAGGCTTATTGAACCTTACTAAACACTTGTCAGTAGCCACAAATGTATTGATGGCATAAGTCCACCAGATGTAAAAAGAAATTTTATGAGAGTTCATTATCAACTACAGCACTGATGTGCATGTCTGAGCCATATGCTGGCATGCCTGAACAAGTTTCTTATGAATACCTGAAGTTCTTTTATGTCCTATGCTCTATACAGTTACAAAATATGTATTGGAACTTTACATGCACCCACTAGTGTTCATCATGATGCATCTACCTGGGCTATGAAAGAAGGATTTGTGATACTTCAGATGTCTACTAGGTACCAGGAAAGCTGATAAATCCTCAGATCACCTGAGTAAATTATAATTAAAAGCCTAAAAAATGCTGGGATTATTCCCAGAGATTTCTTAAAGTAATTCACATTTTTTATTGTCCTTGATCATGCATCCTATCACTGATAAAACATACAATCAGGGTCAGATATGATTGTCTTTTAATTGATAATGCATTATTACACATACACATATATCATGCACTTTATGAAAAAGTACACATATACTTAGGGTCATATGTAAACAGAATTAAATAAACACCTTTAAATTTAAATGTAGCACTTCAAACGATTATCCTATTTTTCTAATGGGATTTTTTCATTTTCTAAGAAAATTATTTCCATTGTGTACATATCCCATAGTTTTGTAATCCATTCATCTGTTGTTGGACATCTTGGCTGGTTCCATAGTTTGGCAATTGTAAACTGTGCAGCTATAAACATAGATACACATGCGTTGGTCTGATAGTTTGGTTTCCTTTCTTTTGGGTAGATACCCAGTAGAGGGATCGCTGGATCATATGGTAGGATCATTC
>PVLC010043403.1:0-12588 GCA_004027655.1 Graphiurus murinus | reverse complement strand
TGGGGTCCTACATTTATAAAACAAAACAGAACAACAAGGAAGGAAGCTTTCTAAATTCAGTTTTGGTCTTAGCACTAGATGCATTACTTACAATGTACATTCCTTGCAAATGTTTATAACTTGGAGCTAGAACTTAGTAAATGCCTTTGACTCAGGCGCCAAATGCAGAAACTATTAAAATTTTGAAATCTGGTGTTGTACTTGCAGCATCTGCTGTCTGAGATGGAGTTGCTGAAGCCGAAGGTGCGAGCCGTGCAGCTGTGCCAGAGTGCCCTGCGCATTCCCGAGGACGTGGTGGCCAGCTTACCGCTCTGCCATGCAGCTCTGCGCCTGCAGGAAGAGGCCAGCCGGCTCCAGCACACAGCCATTCAGCAGTGCAACATCATGCAGGCAGGTGCAGCAGGCGTCCCGGCCCTGCAGCGGGCCCACGCCGCACAGCAATTGTGGATGAGTCATGGGCTTCTTTTCTTAGCATTGTGTGGGCTCACCCATCAAAACACATCCAGAATGTTAAATCTGACAGACTGTTGTGGTTATATAAAATAAGCAGATTAAAATGCTATCATTTGGATCACCCGCAAAAGCACTATGAAGAACATCCTTTGGTGAAAACTATCTGTTGATGATATCTTTATAAAGAATGACTTGTATAGGTTAGTTTTATGTGCAGTCATATGTATTTATTCACTATCTTTTTTCCTTACATTGCCTCGTAATTTCTGAGACATTAAATTCCTGAGGCTTGGAGTCATGCGTAATTCACATTTTTGTCCCCTGCTGCAGCTCTTAGCTGAACTTCCTATTTATTATTATTATTATTATTATTATTATTTTTTTTTTTGTGGTACTGGGGATTGAACTCAGGGGCTTTCTACCTCCGAGCTATACCCCCAGCCCTATTTTTTATTCTTTATTTTGAAACCGAGTCTCACTAAGTTGTGGAGTGCCTCACTAGGTAGCTGAGGCTGGCCGTGAACCCGGATCCTCCGGTCTCAGCCTCCCGAATGCTGGGATTACAAGCGTGCGCCACCACGCCCGGCTTTCCTATTTATTATTCAATATTTCTCATAGAGAAATGAAACAATCCTGTTTTCCATACTGTTTCCACCTTCTGACCTTTGCATTTCGTCTTCAGGCCAATACAAGCAGGCAGAAGAGAGAGAGAGAGAGAAACCGAACTATAATTTTTTTTATTCCATCAATAATTCTATTACAATATTTTATTTTATGTATTTATTTATTGTGGTACTGGGGATGAACTCAGGGGCATTCTACTTCCAAACTACCTCCTAGCCACCCCCTCCTTTTTTTTTTTTGAAACAGGGTCTCTCTAGGTAGATGAAATTCTCACTATTTGCTGAGGCTGTCCTCAAACCCGCAATCCTCCTATCTCAGCCTCCCAAGTACTGAGATTACAACCTGCACCATCATGCCTGGCTTATAATATTTTAGAAGGAAAACTTTGAAAGACAGGAGTAAAAGCTGAGAATGTGGACCATCTATGGATTTTATCCAACACTTCTTGCTTTCCTTAGAAACACAGAGAAACAGGAGCCAACACTAGGGTTTGGGGCAGGTCAGGGTATAATCACTTACCCAGTTACTGATATAGAAAGAAAATCATGTGTTTCCTTTCCAAAGGAGGCTGTTGTTCAGTACGAACAATATGAGCAAGAAATGAAGCATCTCCAGCAGCTGATAGAAGGAGCTCACCGAGAGATCGAGGACAAACCCGTGGCCACCAGTAACATCCAGGAGCTGCAAGCCCAGATCTCTCGGCATGAGGTGAGACATGCACAGGAGACATGCACAGGACCGTGGCCCGAATGCCAAAGGGGAGTTCTTTGCGGCAGAAAGAGAAAGGTTTTCCCTGTCCCTGCACATAATGGGCCCAGGTCCTGCGGTTTGGCTGCCTGTGCACTTTGAGTCGGGTTTTTGCTGATCCAGTTGCATGAGTTTTCTGCTTGCTCCCACAGCCTCTTTCTGTGTGGCTCATGAGAGTTCTCCACCAGAACACGCTGACCGTCCCCTGCACACAAGCAGGGAGGGCACGGAAACACAGTCTGCGCCCCGATTGTAAACATTACAAGAAACAGCAATGCGTAAAACTCTGCTGCATTGTTCGCCCTTGTATTTAAAAAGAGGATTTGATATTAAAAAGAAAATCATTGAGTTGGGCGTGGTGGTGGTGCATGCTTGTAATCCCAGTACTTAGGAGGCTGAGATAAGAAATAAAATCCAGGCTGGGGGTGGACCGAAGGTAGAATGCCTCTGGGTTCAATCCCCAGTACTACAAAAAAAAAAAAAAAAAAAAAAATCATTGGCCCTTTAAAATAGCAGCTGCCCTGCTCTTTTCACTAAAATCAGGGAATGGCCTATGTCATTTAATTTTCTTTTTGTGTGTGTGTGTGAGGGGGCAGTTGTTTTTGTTTTTTTGTTTTGTTTTGTTTTTGGCACTGGAAATAGAACCCAGGGGCATTGTACTTCTTAGGTATGCCCCCAACACCTCCACCACACACACATTGTTTAAATTTTAAAACAGGTTCTTGCTAAATTGCCGAGGGTCTCCCTAAGCTGTTGAAGCTGGCCTCAAACCTGCGATCCTCCCGTCTCAGCCTCCCAATTACTGGGATTACAGGTTTGTGATGACATGCCTGCTGTTAACTGATGTTAGTCCTCTATCAGAGGAGTAGTTGGCATAGTATTTCTCACTATTGTAAGCTCTCCAGACTCTTGATGGTATCCTTCACCACACAGAAGCTTTTTAATTTGATGACGTCCCATTTATTGATTCTCAATTTTATTTCCGGAGCCTCAGAAGTCTCGTTGAAGAAGTTTCCACCATTGCCTTTATGTTGGAGAGTTGGTCCTATGTCCTTTTCTAGTAATTGCAAAGTTTCTGGTTTAATTTCTAAGTCTTTGATCCATCTAGAGTTGACTATTATGCAGGGTGAAAGATAAGGTTCCATTTTCATTTTTCTACATATGGCTATCCGGTTTTCCCAGAACCATTTGTTGAAAAAGCTGTCTTTTTTCTCCATCAAATGTTTTTGGCTCTTTTGTAAAAAAAAATCAAGAGACTCTAAGTATCTCTGTATCTGCATCGTGAAGATCTCAGACCTTGGGTGCTCATCATATAGACCTGGTCTCAGCACAATGCTAGAGTGGTCGAGGCATTAAAACTTAGCAGTGAATTTCCTTTCTTGGCCAATTTCTATATAGGTCAAATTCACTTTTTCCTTGGAGGTTGTTTCTCAGCACTATGAATTTCTGTAAGTAACTTGGAGGGAGGTGTCTTATTCTCTGTGCCAAGGATAATTTGGTTCATCTTTCCATCTGTTCTTTTTCAACTTTGTCATAAGAACAATTTTTTCAAACCAAATATCATAGTAAAATACTCAGAAGATTCCAACATTGACTTTTAAGCACATTGACTATTTACCATTCCCTTCCTCCAAATGCAATTCTTTAATTTCTAGACACTTAGAGTACGCCGATCGCTTACGTTTATATACAATTTATGAAATAGTTTAAATAAATACCCCACCTATGTTTACTTCTACAACTGTAGACCATCTATGTTAACTACTTCTCTTATGTATTGGTTAAATGAAAATATGTCATGCAAATTTTTGAAACCATTGTCCGTATAAGGTACAAATTAGACTATATATTACATATTTATCTTTTTTGTGTTTGGTACAGTTGATGGAACCCAGGGACATTCTACCTCTGAGCTACACCCCCACCTCTATTTTATTTTTTCATTTTGAAACAGGGTGTAAGTTATAGCACTACCCTTGAACCTTATTCCTTTGTCTCAGCCTCCCAAGTACTGGAATTAGAGTTGTGTACCACTGAGCCTGGGTTACACATTTATCTTGAAATTGTTTTTACTCCTATTTCATAGCTGAAAAATTTTGTTGAAATGACTCTTCTATTATGGTCCAGAAAATATTTGTATATTTTGTCCGGAATAATAATAACTTATTACTAATTTTTTGTTTTCAAAAATAACTTAAAAACTTTATATGATTTTTAACATTAACTCTATAAGGATTCGTTTCTTTATAGCCTCTTTTTTTACCAATAAAAAAGCTGATTATTTTTTAAGTAACATCATGAGCTCCTCAGTTTAGTAACTGGTTGAAACCAGACTCAAACCCAGTATCTTTGGCTCCAAATTCTATGATATATTCTATAATATATATCCTATGCTATATATTCTATAATATATGTCCTATGCTCTATATTCTATAATATATCCCAAACTATTTGGGATTTATTATTGTAAAGGAGAAGAACGAAGGTCCAAGAAAATGAATGACTTTCCCAGGGCCACAGAGCTGACCAGGTCTTCCTGGCTTCTAGTTCAGTTCTGTGAGCTAGTCTTCTAGTACATTTTCTCCTCACAATTCTAAATATCCATGTAGACATTTGTTAGTTTCATCATGTGACTTAGAACACATTTTTATAGTCATGATGTAGTCCTGTGTGAGGCTCATGGTATGTATAAAACAAACACAGGAAGGAAAGTGCCGAGAGGAGAAAGCCCGATTAATGATGACTTACAAGTTGGGGCGAGGGTGTTTTTCCTGTATTCTCCATCTGCTTTTAATTGAATTTCAATCTGCAGGTGAACTTGCTTTTCATGGGGATAACTTCAGTTCATAAAAATAACTGACCTGATTCAGCTCTAAGGAATTCACATTTTATTTTGTGTCCTTTTTCAAATGTTTTATTTAATTTGAAAAAAATTATCCTGCCACGTTTAAATCATAAGAGAGAATACCCAAGACATTTTTGCTGTCTCCCTAACACAGAAGGTATACTCCCCAAAGGTATGCACAGGAAGCTGCTCACAGGGCTGATGACCTTCACACAGTCCCTGTACCTGAAATGCCCACCTTCTTAATCATATCCAGAAAACCGGGAACAAAGTAATATACATGTATATATAATTGGTACAACTAATGTCCCCTAAGAATGAGTGAAACATTAACCCACCTGGGCTTCCTTTTTTTTTTTTTTTTAAATGAATTTTCCATAGCATGAATAACCAACTCACAAAAGGTATGAGATACAAGCAGGTTTATTCTTACAGAAGAAAATTTCTGGAGTCACCTGGGTTGATTATGAAGGGCAGATTCCCATACATGTAGTAAATCAAAATCATTAGACGTGACCAGAGTTGCATTTTATAACAAACAACCCATGTGAGTTGTATGCACAGTGAATTGAAGATTGTAGGTGCAGTGAAGTTGAGATTTTTCTGCTCAGGAAATAGGCACTTGCTGTTGGCACGTGGACATCTTAACAGAGTACCACTGTAGGGAGCTGTGGTCAGTTATATGAGTAGAAAGGGAGGAGGGGCCAAGACTAACTCTGCTTCACAAAGACCCCTCATGCTTACCCTCAGGGGCCAGCCACTATAGGAGAACTCAGGGTCCATGAATCCAAGGAGTGCAGGAAGCTGGCGGGGGTCTACCATAGGTGCATGCTAACTCATTAAAATAAATAGCATTTACTGATCATCCTTGTGCTAGCCACAAGGCTAGACATAGTAAATAGTCATTTAATCACTATTAATTAAAAAACAACCTATTAGACTTAATTAAGTATCTGTAACCACAGAGGTAAAGAAGTGATGATTTCTACTTTTTTTTTTATTGATGCATTGTAATCATACATCTTTGGTAGAGGCATACACATCTCTCATTTAACTCTTCCCCAATTCCTGCCCCACTCCCTCTCTCCTTCTCAAGTTCAGTTCAGTGATTGACTTTGATATGTTTGTGAATGTACATCATGCGCATTAGAGTGTTTCCCTCCCCCTATCACCTTCAATTAAGTCACCTTCTTTGTTCACCTAAGGATTCTCCTTCTTTGTCTAGAATCCCTCCTATGACCCACTTTCTCCCTACCTTCCACATATTAGGGAGAGCATCCAATTTTTTTACTTTTTGTGGCTGACTAATCTCACTAAACATGTTTTCCAGATCCATCCATTTCCCTGCAAATGACATGATTTTGTTCTTCTTTATGGCTGAGTAAAATTCCACTGTGCACATACCCTACAGTTTTGTGATCCACTCATCTGTTGATGGACATCTTGGCTGGTTCCATAGTTTGGCAATTGTGAATTGTGCAGCTATAAACATAGATACACGTGCATCGGCCCTTGTGTTAACACTTCCTACCCTGCGCTAGTGATC
This sequence comes from Graphiurus murinus, assembly GCA_004027655.1. NCBI lineage: Eukaryota > Metazoa > Chordata > Mammalia > Rodentia > Gliridae > Graphiurus > Graphiurus murinus. The sequence goes on along the minus strand of PVLC010043403.1, from coordinate 6,373 downwards.
AAGAAGACCAGCCACTGATCACCGGGCTGTTTCCCCCTCCTCTAAGTTTCCTTTAGGGGAAGAGAAACAAAATAACAGCAATAACAGATGATACATATTTGTGCAATAGATATAGTAGTGTATGAATGAATGTATCTCTGCATGTAGTTTTATTTTTGTTTTTTTGTGGTTGTTTGTTTTTTGTTTTGTTTTGTTTTGTTTTGTTGTGGTACTGGGAATTGAACCCAGGGGCACTCTACCTCCAAGCTCCACCCACAGCCCTATTTTTATTTTTATTTTGAAACAGGATCTCACTAGGTTGATGAGAGTCTCACTACTTGCTGAGGCTGTCCTTGAACTGGCAATCTTTCTGTCTCAGTCTCCTAAGTACTGGGATTATAGATGTGCATTACCACACCCGGTGTACTATTGTTTTTAAGACATAGATGTTTAATGTCTATCACAGAATGTATTCTATACAAAATACCCACTGACAGCTTCTCAGAAAAAGAACCAAATAAAAGGAATAGAAAAGAATAATAGTTCTATACTTTATGGTTAATGGTTTAGAATCTATATTTTCATCTTTTCAAGATGCCAGAAGAGATTACTTTAATATTTATACCATTTCACATTTAAGCAAGAAAGTACAACTGTAGTATTTAGAATTAGTGTACTCCTCAAACAGACCTGTCTTACCTTTTTAAGAACTGGGTGCTGTCCAAAATATGCTTCCCACAAACTGTTAGTAAAAGTTTTAAAATCTGTATCTCTCACAATATTTTTTTTTCAAAAGCAAATGAAAATAAAAGCCATTCAGTGCTTGAAAACTCTAGCCTGAAGCATCAGAAACATTTGAGGCAGGATGGAATGAGAGAAAGTCTGACGACTGCACAAAATTTTACTTGGAGGGGAAAATCTGCATAAAATTCAGGCTTCACACATAACATATAGTTTATCTAGGGATAAAAAAACCAACTCCCCAGGGGCCCAGTAACAGTCCATTTTGTCACCTTCTCCATTCTCCATGACTGCCATCCCTGTTGGACATACTCAGTATATTGTAAAAGCTGAGCATTGCATTTTTTTTTTTTTTTTTGTAGTTTTAGTCATCACATGACCTAATTTCCATGGCATGAACCATCTGGTAAATTTCAGATGCTTTTAGGCATTTTTAAAGAAAGTTGCCGTTCTTCATGTTGGGAGGGCGGGATCTCCCTTTGTAGAATTTCCCAGGATTTAGGTTCCATTCATCTGCATCCCTGCATCTTTCTCCCTTGGTCCCCTGCACGTCTCTTCCCGCCCTGCTGCGGCGCGGTGGGCTGGCTCAGCTGTGAGATGCGGGCGGGCTCGCAGCCCGCAGTCCACATCCTGCCCCGCCGCCGGCCCGGCTCTGCCAGCTCATTGGCTGGCGCTGCAGGAAGATGAACGCTGCTACTTCTGTTTCCTTTTGATGCTGCTCTGACACACCGGCGGGGGGGGGAATGTTTCCTCAGGAGCTGGCGCAGAAAATCAAGGGCTACCAGGAGCAGATCGCCTCCCTGAATTCCAAGTGCAAGATGCTGACGATGAAAGCCAAGCACGCCACCATGCTGCTGACGGTGACCGGCGTGGAGGGGCTGGCGGAAGGGACCCAGGACCTGGATGGGGAACTCCTCGCCGCCCCCTCGGCCCACCCCTCAGTGGTCATGGTAAGGATCCGGGCAGTCCCCAGCCGCTTTGCCCTTTTGACCCCAGCCTGGCTGGTGGCCGCTGGAGCCCTGGCCCAGACTTATTTTAGGGGTCAGCTTTAGATCTTGCGGATTCAGAGGAGCAGTTTCTTAACTACCTTGACTGTTTGGGCCTGAGCCAATCTTTGACACTGTAAACAGTGACAGTTGACATGAAACTATTTGCTGGAAACTGCTGAATTCCTAAATCCTGTCCAAGATCTGTCCTGCAGTCATTCACAATTTGGCAATACTGCCAAGAGGCTCTCAGCTTTATTATTTTTTTAAATAAATATTTATACAATGTTCTAGTTTTCTAAAGGATGGGAGAATCCTGAGACATATATTTAACTGTGTCTTCCAAGCTAACTGGCTGACTGGATGTATGCATATACTCTGTTGTATAATTTTTTTTAAAAAGATAACTAATAGGAGAAAAATACGAAAATAGAAAATTTATAGTTTTAGCTTTGGATTAAAATAAACTCCATTGAAGTCCCTATTCTGCACCATTATTTTTCTGTACACTTCTCCTCTAAAATGCATTGAGTATTTTGGTAGCTATATTATTCTCCAGTGCCGTCTTTCCTTCATTTGTGCTGGGCCTTGGTTAATGTATAACCCCGGCCCGTTTGGCAAAGTTACTTCACATGATTTATCTCCCTAGAATATTGGAACATGAGATGTCTAATTTATTTCATAGACCCCTTCCTCATTTGCATGATTCGTGATTTTCCTAATTACTTATAAAGACACAAACACTAAAAAATAAATCTAAAAAGTTTTTAATTAACAGTGAAACTCTTGAATACGATGCACACCCTCTGTTCCCTGCTAGTTTTATAAATGGTCCCTGACATCACATTTGCTTGGAGACGAAACTTTTAAATATTAATGCAGGATTAATACATACATGGGAGTCTCGGTCATTCTAACCTTTGTTATATAATTATCTGTTTGACCTGTGTCTGACCAGGTCTTTTGTTGACATAGCTAACTGATTTTCATATCCCTTGGGCTACATTTTACGTGGCAGATGACTGCAGGTCGCTGTCACACCTTGCTGTCACCTGTCACTGAGGAGTCTGGGGAGGAGGGAACCAACAGTGAGATTTCCTCTCCACCTGCCTGTCGCTCCCCTTCACCCGTGGCTAATACAGATGCTTCTGTTAACCAGGTACCTCCCACGTGGCATTCCTCTGTCTGTGAGCTCTGGGCGGATGCAGGGCTCCATTCTCTTGTCCTCATTAGACTGTGGGTGTGAATCTTAGACAGTGTTGCATTTGGTCCGAGGGCCACACCATTAGGTGTTATCGTTGCACAAACCATGATTATCATGGGAGATGACTGGCCTCATAAACCATCTCCTCTCCAGGGATGCTGGAGAGGAGCCAGAATTAGGTCATGGAAATTATTAGCCTGGGAAGGTGTCTTGAAGGTATCATGGCCTTCGTTTCTAAGTTGTGTAATGGGGTACTGCATCCTAACAGAAAACAAAAGGTCTTTGTCACTGTCGTAAAATTACACAATTCTATGGCTATTTTAACATTCATTGAAAAAAGTATTGATATTCACTTGCCCAGATTTTGAATATGGAAAACTTATGTTCATGATACTTTTTACTTTATTGACTGTGAACCAGTTAAAGGAATGTCTGCCAGTGTGTGTACCAGAATGCTTAGTATATTTTAATTTTCTTATGTGTCTTCCAATAACTTTAAGTTTTATTTCCTATAAAATGAGGATAATAATTTCATTATCAGAACTTTTTACCTATATTTTATTGAATATAGATTATACTAAATTAAACATCAAAAGATTTTATGGGAAATTTTAGATAGAAACCAAAGAGCTGATTTTACAGCAACCAAAATTTTTATTGCATCTCAAGCGATACTGTATTTTCTTGGCCAAAACAACTTTAGAAAGTTTTAATTACATTACTATGAAATTAGTGTTCAAGAGTTGAGATGTACTTTCAAGGAAGAAGCATTAAATAGAGCGAATGTTTTATAAGATACACTACAAGTCAATTATAGTACCTTTATTTCAAAGCAGAAATTTCAAAATAGGACTTCTGTGATAAAGAAAACCCCTTCCCAATAAAAAAGGAACATAAAATTGACAAAACCTTTAGATGATGGAATTCTCTTAGTAGAAATCAATATGGCTCTAGGCAAGTTATTAAATTCGTCCATTTATCAAATACATTGGAGTAGCTGCTTGTCACAAAAACAAGACCCCACCCACCAGGTCCCTACACTCCAGAGAGAAAGGTAAACACAGGACGAATAAGAACACAAGTGTTAAGAGGAACTTAAAAAGTACAACAAAAAAAGGAGAAGTTCAGGCACCCTGGGAGATTTAGAAAACTGTTCTCTAAATTCTGATTTAAAAATATGTATTACTCATTTTGCGATGATATATTCTTCCCCATGGTAACAGATGTTATTAGAGTCATAGAAATTATACTATAGTCAGCAGATTAGTGAACTGAAAAAAAATGTATTCTACCTAATATGCTTAATATTCTTAGAAATTTCAAATTGAACAATACTGATCTTAAGACCAACACTATGGAAAGAAAGATACCTTTTCTAAAATTTTATGTCTCCATACTATTTAGTTCTTATAAAGTAAGTACCTCTCAGTATATACATGAATGTGTCCAATAAATGATAAAACACTCAAACACCATTATTATGATTTCTTTACATTAACCATAAAACTTAATCACACCCTAAAACTGCCTGATGTTAGGCATTTGTGTTGATCCCATTTTGACACTTTTGTCACAGGAAAACATAAATTAAATTACATCACTACCCTAACATACTGATATGTAATGCTACACATTAGGGAGAAATGTCTTAGGTGAAGTCAGACAGCTTTACTCTGAAGAAGCTGTTAAAGAGCAAATATATGCCAAGCATGCCGATGCACGTGTCATCCTAGTACTTGGGAGGCTAAGATAGGAGGCTCAGAGGTTCAAGGCCAACCTCAGCAACTTAGTAAGGCCCTGTTTCAAAGTAAAAAGTAAAGTAAGGCTGGGGGGTATCGCTAGTTCAATCCCCAGTACCACAATAATAATAATAATAATAATAATAATAATAATAATAATAATAACAATAATAATAACAACAACAACAACAACAACAACAATAATCCCCAGCCAGGTGTGGTGGCACACACTTGTAATCCCAGTACTTGGGAGGCTCAGACTGGAGAATCCCGGTTCATGTCCAGTCTCAGCTACTTAGTGAAGCCCTCCACAATTTAGTGAGACCCAGTTTCAAAATAAAGAATAAAAAATAGGACTGAGGGCATAGCTCTGAGGTAGAATGCCCCTGAGTTCAATCCCTGGTACTGCAAATAATAATAATAATAATAATAATAATAATAATAATAATAATAATATAATCCCCAGTACCATAGAAAAAGCAAACATATTATGCACAGCCTTGCTGAAACAAATGAATCTGGCATTGCAACCATTTTTTTTTTTTCAGTACTGGGGATTGAACCGAGGGGCATTCTACCTCTGAGCTATACCCCCAGCTCTATTTTTTATTCTTTATTTTGAAACAGGGTCTCACTAAGTTGCAGAGGGCCTCACTAGGTAGCTGAGGCTAGCTGTGAACCTGAATCCTCCAGTCTCAGCCTCCCAAATGCTGGGATTACAAGTGTGCACCACCACGCCCGGCACAAAATCACCTCTTGAAAGTGAGGAGGACATTTAGAATCCCCTGAAGCTCCAGCATTCAGACTCCAGGCCCTGCACACCATGCGCACAGCAGTTTCAAGGAGCAGCCAAACATAGCTGCATTGTAAAACTGCAGCTGTTAGGAGAGGTTTTGTGCTTGCTGTCTCTCTAGGTAGATCTCCATTACGTAATGACCTGATCCACTCACCGTGGGTTTCACCTCTGATAGCAAGACTAGGTAAAATGTAAGCAACCACCTAGCTCCCTGGAGAGGAGAGAGAACCAGGCTCCCCCAGCACTGGCTGCAGGCTCCTTGATGCCCTTAGATGAAAGCCAAGACTTAGAGTTCATAGAAAAGTTGAGGGAAGGAGGGCCAGACTACTGGCCGCTGGATGGAAAGCTCTTGCTCCTCTCCTCTGAGTGCACCTAGTAAGTCCCCAGATTTATAAGTGGGAAGCAGTGTTACTTAATTCACAAAGTCCTGAAAACTAAATATGCTATTAGTCATGAAGTTTATTTTTTAAACTGGAAAATGTAGATCAAAATGTAGTCTCTACAGCTGTCTGGATTTATTTCCTTAGGGATCTACAGGGTAATAACTCTCCTAACGTAGGTACATAAGCAACGAGAGACGTATTTCCAAGAGTGCTTCTCTTGGAAAACACCAAGTACTGGGTTTGTAGTTATTTATATTACTTATCGATTTATTTTATTGAATTTATGTAGTCCTCAAAGAGACTTAAGTTTTTCATCTACCAAAGGTGATGTGGTTTTGAATCTTTTTAAGAAATTGGTTCTCAGCCAGGAATGGTGGTACTTGCCTGGAATCCTAGACAGGAAGATCACAGGTTTGAGGCCAGTCTCAGCAACTTAGTGAGACCCTGTTTTAAAATAAAAAATAAGACAGGGCTGGGTGTGTGGCTTGGAGATAGAATGCACCCGGGTTCAATTTCCAGTACAAAAAAAGAAAAAAAAAAAAAAA
>PVLC010043402.1:0-12568 GCA_004027655.1 Graphiurus murinus | reverse complement strand
CTCAGAAACTGAGAATGTCCTTTGAACCACAGCATACCTGGGAGGCAGGTGTGCAGAGAATACAGGTGGATACCTGTATTTAGTGCACTCCTAGGTGAGTCTGGCATGCACAAACATACCATGTTTCCTTTGTTTACCTCTATGCCCCTCCGTTCTTCCCCTTGGACCCTACCTGAGAAGTCCTGAAGGACAGAAGGCCCGCTCTACAGGGGAAGAGCTTTTGGTGTGCTAGACATTCTTTGGAGAAGCCAGGTGCAATGGCACATGCCTGTAATCCCAGTACTTGGAAGGCTGAGACAGGAGGATCACAGGTTCAAAGCCAGGCTTAGCAAGTTAGCAAGGCTCTCAGCAACTTAGTGAGACCCTGTTTCCAGTTAAAAAATAAAGTAGTCCTGGGGTGTAGCTCAGAGGTAGAATGCCCCTGAGTTCAATCCCCAGTAACAAAAATATAAAATGTAAAACTGGGCGTGGTGGGGCACACGTGTAATCCCAGTATTTGAGGGGCTGAGACAGGAGGATCCCAGGTTTGAAGCCAGCCTCAGCAACTTAGGCTCTCAGCAACTTAGTGAGACCCTGTTTCCAAATAAGAAATAATATAGGTCTGGTGGTGTAGCCCAAAGATTGCAGGCCCCTGGGTTTCATCCCTAGTATTCCCCCCCACACACACACACACAGAATAGAGCTGGGCGTGGTGGTGTATGCTTGTAATCACAGTACTTGGGAGGCTGAGACAGGAGGATTGCAGGTTCATGGCCAGCCTTTGCAACCTCGTGAGGCCCTCTGCAACTTAGTGAGACCCTATTTCTTTTTCTTTTGTGGTACTAGGGATTGAACTCGGGGGTATTCTACCTCCAAGCTATACCCCCAGTCCTATTTTTTTATTCCTTATTATTTGAAACAGGGTCTCACTAAATTGCAGAATGCCTCACTAAATAGTTGAAGCTGGCCAGGAACCCAGATCCTCTGATCTCAGCCTCCCAAGTACCAGGATTACAAGTGTGCACCACCATGCACAGCTAATGATATCCTATTTCAAAATAAAAAATAAAATAAGACTGGGGATGAGGCTTGAAGGTAGAATGCTCCTGAATTCAAACAAACAAACAAACAATAAATAAATACCTGGAGCCGGGTGTGGTGCCATATGCTTGTAATCCCAGTATTTGGGAGGCTGAGACTGGAGAATCCAAGTTCAAGGCCAGCCTTAGCTACTTAGTGAGGCACTCTGCAACTTAGTGAGAACCTGTTTCAAAATAAAGAATAAAAATAGGGTTGGGGGTGTAGATTGGAGGTAGAATGCCTCTGGGTTCAATCCCCTGTACCACACATACAAAATAAATAAATAAATAAATAAATAAATAGAAATGACACTCTTGAGCTGGGCGTGGTGGCACACACTTGTAATCCCAGCACTTGGAGGTAGAATGCCTCTGGGTTCAGTCCCCAGTACTGAAAAAAAAAAAAATTAAATATGAAATGACACTCTTATCCCCACATACATTTTTTTTTTTTTTTGTGGTACTGGGGATTGAACTCGGGGCATTCTACCTCTGAGCTATACCCCCAGCCCTATTTTTTACTCTTTATTTTGAAACAGGGTCTCACTAAGTTGCAGAGTGCCTCACTAAGTAGCTGAGGCTGGCCGAGAACCTGGATCCTCCGGTCTCAGCCTCCCAAATGCTGGGATTACAAGCATGCGCCACCACACCTGGCCCACATAGATTATTTTTGGCAGCCTCTCCCTTTGAGGGGTACCTGAGGCTCATAACTGCTCTCTGGCATCTCTTTGTCGCCCTGAAAAGAAAGCCTGGGTCCCAGGCCAGGAGCAGAGAGGGGAGATTCTTGTCCTCCAGAAAGTGAAAAATCCTCTCTTTACATCAGAGTTTGATTTCTTCCTTTCTGTCTCTCTCTTTCTTTCTTTTTATGGTATTGGGGATTGATCCCAGGGGCATCCTACCTCCAAGATATATCTGCAGCCCTTTTTTTTAAAACAAGGTCAGGCTAAGTTGCTGAGATTGGCCTTGAACCTGCGATTTTCCTATCTCAGTATTTCAAGTACTGAGATTACAGGTGTTCACCACCACACCCAGCTAACAGTAATCTGTACTTTTTTTTTTCTTTTTCCCATGATGGGGATTGAACCCAGGACCTTGAGCATGTACTCTACCACTGGCAGGTGCCCTACCACTGAGCTACAGCCCCAGCCCCCAATTTCTTCATTATTCTCCTTTTCCCCTCATCCACCTCAGTCCAGAAAGGGAAAACTTGCAGTCGACAGTAATTACCTTGGACTCCTACCCCGTGAATGACACAGGACAGGGACGGGTGAGGAATGGCATCTGATGGTGCCTTGATTTTCTGTTCTGTTCCTCCTAAACCTTGCCTCTGTCCATCCTCTTAGCTGCCCAACATGTTTGGCGACCTTCGGTCCACATTTATTGCCTTGATGATTGGATCCTACGCCTCCTCTGCAGTCACCTTTCCAGGAATCAAGGTGAGAGTGGGTCAACAGGTTTCCAGCACATTTTTACTTTGTGCTAGCATGTGTGCAGAGCGTCCCTCTCCCCCAAGGCTCCTTCACCCTCTAAGAAGAGAGGAGTCAGCCTGGCGTGGTGGAGCACACTTGTAATCCCAGTATTTAGGAGGCTGAGACAGGAGGATCCAGGTTCACAGCCAGCCTCAGCTACTTAGTGAGGCCCTCTGCAACTTAGTGAGACCCTGTTTCAAAATAAAGAATAAAAAATAGGACTGGGGGTGTAGCTCGGAGGTAGAATGCCCCTGAGTTCAATCCCTAGTACCAAAAAAAAAGAGAGAGAGAGGAGTTAATTGTTGGTGGCGAGGAAGGCCCTGCTCCACGCTTGCTCACACCTGAGCAGGATGCACCTGGTACCACAGAAGGAAGAAAAAAGCTCTGGGCCTTGGAGGTCAGGGACTAAAGCATATTGTGTAGTATGTGAGCACGGGCTGGGGTAGGAAAAGGAGGGTGGTGAGCTCTCCTCCATCCTGAATGCCCCCAGCCTGTTGTTGGACTATTGTTCCCTATTAGCCAAAATGCTACCCTTGGCCAAGGTAGTTCAGTTGTTTCCCTCCTGGATGGAATTCTAAACCTATAGAAGTCACACTGGGTCAGGATACAGCAAACACCTCAGAGTTCATTAGCCCAGGTTTCCTCTCCAAGACCTGTTTCTCTCCTGCCACTGGCACCAGCATTACGCTGAAGCCATGCTTTTTAGGGATGTGGGGGGTTGGGGGGTGCTGCCAATGAGGAGAGACAGTCACCCCTGTGTGCTGGACCCCTGGGAGTTGAGGGTAGGAGGTAGGAATGTCAGGCCAGCCATCCTGTGGACTTTCAGAGATTCTCTTGCTCCTGGGTCATAGAGGAGGCTGTAAGTTCCTCCTCCTCCTCTTCTCAGTGTCTAACTGCTGGCGTTCTCCCTAAAGAACCTGGCATCTGGGCAGCCATGTGGCGGTTCTTTGGGGACTCTCATGTAGATGCCTGAAATAAATGACACTGCCGGGCGTGGTAGCACACACCTGTGATCCCAGTACTTGGGAGGCTGAGACAGGAGGATCACAGATTCGAGGATAGCCTTGGCAAGTAGTAAGACTCTCAGCAACCTAGTGAAAACCTGCTTCAAAGTAAAAATAAAATAGAGCTGGGTGTGATGGCACACACTTGTAATCTCGGTACTTGGGAGGCTGAGATAGAAGGATCACACATTCACGGCCAGGCTCAGCAACTTGTGAGGCCCTCTCCGACTTAATGAGACCCTGTTTCAAAATAAAGAATAAAATAGGGCTGGGGGTGTAGCTCAGAGGTAGAATACCCCTGTGTTCTATCCCTAGTACCACACAACAACAATAATAATAACCTAATAAAAATAAGCCTGGCGTGGTGCCACACACTTGGGTTTTTTTTTTTTTTTTTTTTTTTTGCGGTACTAGGGATTGAACTCAAGGGCATTCTACCTCCGAGCTACACCCCCAGCCCTACTTTTTATTCTTTATTTTGAAACCGAGTCTCACTAAGTTGCAGAATGCCTCACTAGTTAGCTGAGGCTGGCCGCGAACCCGGATCCTCCAGTCTCAGCCTCCCAAATGCTGGTATTACAAGCGTGTGCCACCACGCCCAGCTTATTTTTTGTTTTGAAACACGGTCTTGCTAGGTTTCTGGTTAGTCTTACTAAGTTGCTGAGGCTGTCCTCAAACCTGCAATCCTCCTATATTAGCCTCTTAAGTCCTAGGATTACAGGCATGTGTCATACCCATTTCACAGAGGAGCAAAGGGAGGCACATTGGTCTGTGCATTCCTGGAGTGTTTGGGAGGCCTCTACCACATGTACTCTGCAAGTCACTGGAGAAACATCGGGGCAGGGCCAGTAGGTTCCCATCTCAGAGAGCTAGACTGATGATAGACAAGTGCAAAGTTAGGCAGCACAGTAATCTCAGCCAGGGGTACTCATTGCCAGCCATGGAACAGACGCAACAATGATGGGGTAGCCAGCAGGGACCTCTCCCAGACAGTGACCTTTGGTCCACGTTTGATCCATAAGGGGCTACTACATGCCAGGGCCAGGGAAGGTGGGATTTTTGGAGCTTAGGGTTTCTGGTGACCCTACAGCCAGGGTGATGGGCTGCACTTCCTCATGCACCTCAGCACAAAGGAGGCAGAGCTGCTGGTGCCTCTGCCTGCTCTAACTCTGCCTCTTTGTCTCTACCCTGTCCCATTGCACCTGTCAGCTCATCTACGACGCAGGTGTCTCCTTCATCATCATCCTTGTGGTCTGGGCCGCCTGCTCAGGGCTAGTTTTCCTCAACTGCTTCTTCAACTGGCCGCTGGAGCCCTTCCCGGGGCCAGAGGACATGGACTACTCGTAAGTCAGCATGCCAGCTATCCCTACCCTCACTATAGGTCCCACACAGCAGCAACAGACACTCTCCTGTGGCCTCCAGGGTGAAGATCAAGTTCAGCTGGCTGGGCTTTGACCACAAGATCACAGGGAAGCAGTTCTATAAGCAGGTGACCACGGTGGGGCGTCGCCTGAGTGTGGGAAGCTCCATGAGGAGCACCAAGGAGCAGGCGGCCCTGCAGGATGGCCACAAGCTGTGCCTGTCCACGGTGGACCTGGAGGTGAAGTGCCAACCAGACGCCTCAGGTACTCACACCCTCCACCCTCACCTCCCAGGTCTGAGAGCTCACCCAGTACCCTGGGTGACTGGGAGGAGCCTCCCACCCAGATCTGGAGGTGTCAGCCCCAGTGCTCCCTTGACTAGGGCCAGCTCTGGCTGAGGCTCTGTGGGCATCATCTCACTTCATTCTGGAAGGGGAGGTGGTCCCACCTGTCCTGTGAGCACACTAAAGCTCAGAGAGGTCAGAGGATTGCCCAGCTTCAGCACCAGCACCAGCACCATGAACCTCATGGGATCTTGCTCAGGTCACTGTCCTGGCCTCCAGCGTGGAGTGACAGGGTCAGCACACGGGGCTGTGTACCCTAGTCCTGAGCCCCACACCTTCTCCCTGCAGCGGCCCCCTCGTTCATGCACAGCGTGTTCAGCCCCATCCTGCTGCTCAGCCTCGTCACCATGTGCGTCACGCAGCTGCGGCTCATCTTCTACATGGGGGCCATGAACAGCATCCTGGAGTTCCTGGTCAGCGGTGACCAGAAGACAGGTAGGTGTTCACTGGACCTCAGTGTGCAATGCCGGGCGGGCGGGACACCCCAAGAGTGCCCATCATCCTGCCAGCCGAGGTCAAGGCCCCAGCCACTGGCTGCAATGTGTCAGGTTGAGCTGGACCGGCAGGGCCCTGCAGTGGCAGAGTCCCAGGCACTGTTTGCTTATTGAAACTATTTCATCACTGCCAGCCCTGACTATTCCTTGAGGCCCCCGTCAGGGTTTCCTGGTTTGGGAGGGAGAGAAGGACAAAAATAGCTACATGTATTTAGGGAGTGGGGTGTATGTTTCCCAGTGCCAGAGGGGAGGACTGTGCCTGTAAATGAAAACACTGCGCAGAGTGGAGTCCTCCACCTGAGTTCCACTGAGAGATGGCAGATCCAGCCCCACACAGCTCCCTGCAGGCTTAGCACATGGAGGCCCTGGGGGCAGAGGGAAGGATGGGTGTCCTGGGTGGAGGCTCGGGGCAGCTGGATCCACACTGGAATCCTAACCCACACTGCAAAGTGGGGAAGGCAGAAGTTTCCCCTGAGCGTGTGATCCTGTTGAGGCTTAACTCCGGGAAACGGCACTGAAGGCCACATAAAAACATCAGGGAGGGGGCAGCTAATGAGACGTCTTGCTCCAACAATGAAAGTCAGTACTTCCCCAAAGGCCAGGCTGAGTCAGCGCTGGACAAACACTTTCGGCAAGTCCTTTTTAGTGGCAGTCTCCTATCGCTGGCATGCAACTTTTCTTTTGTTAGTGTGTTACTGAGGGGAAGATACTGTAGATACTGTAGAAACCAATATCAGGTGGAGTTTTTTTGTTTGTTTTTTGGGTTTTTTTGGCAATACTGAGGATTGAACCCAGAGGCATTCTACCTCCAAGCTACACTTTCAGTCTTTTTTTTTTTTTTTTTTTTTTTTGTGGTACTGAGGATTGAACTCAGGGGCATTCTACCTCCGAGCTATACCCCCAGGCCTATTTTTTATTTTTTATTTTGAAACAGGGTCTCACTAAGTTGCGGAGGACCTTACTAAGTAGCTGAGGCTGGCCGCAAACCCGGTTCCTCTGGTCTCAGTCTCCCAAGTACTAGGATTACAAGCGTGCACCACCACGCCCAGCTCTATTCTTTTTTTTATTTTTTTATTCCTTATTTTGAAACAGGGTCTCACTATGTTGCGGAGGGCCTCACTAAGTAACTGAGGCTAACTGCAAACCTGTGATCCTCCTGTCTCAGCCTCCCAAGTACTGGTATTATAAGCATGTGCCACCACACCCAGCTAGTTTTGGGTTTTTTTTGCAGTACTGGGTATTGGACCCAGGGTAATTCTACCTCTGAGCTACACTCCCAGCTCTATTTTTTATTCTTTATTTTGAAACAGGGTCTCACTAAGTTGCAGAGGGCCTCACTAAGTAGCTGAGGCTGGCCACGAACCAGGATCCTCCTGTCTCAGCCTCCCAAGTACTTGGATTGCAAGCTTATGTCACCATGCCTGGATTTAATGTCAGTTTTATTTTTTATTTTTATTTTTCTATGGTACTGGGGTTTGAACTCAGAGGCATTTTACCTCCCAGCTATACCCCTAGACCGATTTTATTTCATATTTGGAGACAGGGTCTCACTAGGTTGATGAAAATCTCATTACTTGCTGAGGCTGTCCTCGAACCTGTGATCCTCCTATCTCAGCCTCCCAAGTACTGGGATTACAAGCATGCACCACCACACCCGGCTAATATAAAAATTTTTTTTTTTTGCAGAACTGAGGATTGAACCCAGGGGCATTCTAACTCCAAGCTACATCCCAAGTCCTATTTTTGTATTCTTTATTTTGAAACAGGGTCTCACTAAATTGCAGAGGGCCTCCCAAAGTAGCCAAGGCTGGCTGGGAACCCCGAACCTCCTGTCTCAGCCTCCCAAGTACTGGGATTATAAGCGTGCACCACCATGCCCGGCTTAATATCAGTTTTTAACAAGGATAAGAAATTCTGAGCCGGGCGTGGTGGCGCACGTTTGTAATCCCAGCATTCGGGAGGCTGAGACCGGAGGATCCAGGTTCGAGGCCAGCCTCAGCTGCTTAGTGAGGCACTCTGCAACTTAGTGAGACCCGGTTTCAAAATAAAGAGTAAAAAATAGGGCTGGGGGTACAGCTCGGAGGTAAAATGCCCCTGAGTTCCATCCCCAGTACCGCAAAAAAAAAAAAAAGAAAAGAAATTCTGCTTTAACAAAGGGAAAAGATAGCAAAGGGAAGCAGATAACACTGTTTCTGCTGGTAAAAATGGGGGACTAGTGGTGAAGCAAAGCCTAGAAAGGCTGAAAGCATGTGCAAAAATGTATAATGAGCCCGGCCTGGTGGCACACACTTGTAATCCCAGTACTTGGGAGGCTGAGATAGGAAAGATCACAGGTTTGAGGACAGCCTCAGCAAGTAGTGAGACTCTCATCAACCTAGTGAGACCTTGTTTCCAAATAAGAAATAAAATCTGAAGCCGGGCGTGGTGGCGCACGCTTGTAATCCCAGCATTCGGGAGGTTGAGACCGAAGGATCCGGGTTCGTGGCCAGCCTCAGCTACCTAGTGAGGCACTCCGCAACTTAGTGAGACTCGGTTTCAAAAATAAAGAATAAAAAATAGGGCTGGGGGTGTAGCTCAGAGGTAGAATGCCCCTGAGTTCAAACCCCAGTACCGAAAAAAAGAAATAAAATCGGTCTAGGGGTATAGCTAGGAGGTAGAATGCCTCTGGGTTCAACCTCCAGTACCACAAAAAAAAGTAGAGGACCCAGGCGTGGTGGTACACACTTGTAATCCCAGTACTTGGGGGGCTGAAACAGGTCACAGGTTTGCTGCCAGCTTCAGCTACTTAGTGAAGCCCTCTGCAACTTAGACCCTGTTTCAAAATAAAGAATAAAAAATAGGGCTAGGGGTGTAGTTCAGAGGTAGAATGCCCCTGGGTTCAAGCCTCAGTAATCCCCCCCAAAAAATGGAGAAGAAGATAGCTGGGTGCAGTAGCATATGCCTATAATCCCAGCTACTCAGCAGGCTGAGGCAGGAGGATCAGCAGTTTGAGGTCAGCCTGAGCAACTTAATGAGGCCCTGCCTCAAAATAAAAAGGACTGAGGATATAGCTCAGTGGTAGAGTGCTTACCTAGCACATGTGAGGAAGTAACTGTGACAGAGCAGCATTCCCATGGAGCTACATGATAGTCAGAGTCCTATGGGGGACTCTGACTCTGCCAGGCCTTCCACATGCAGCACGACTTACCCATCGCTGTGCCCAGCCAGCACCCTGGGCCTGACTCACCAGCCTGCCTCTGATGAGGCACAAGTAGAGAGCAAAATGTCAGCAGGCGACTGGGCTGGGCCTCTCCCAGATCCTGGGACTGGAATGGGACCAAGCTCAGCCTCCCCTGAGCATTGGAGTCTCGGTGAGAAGCAGTGTGGGTGCTGGAACCCAAGCTAATCTGCTTCCTTTCTCCATCTCCCCATAATGGCTCTTGCAGTTTCTGCCACTAACCTCTCTCCTTTTTGCTTTTCTATCTTTGCTTTCTCGGTGCAGTGATGGCCTCGGGTAAGCAGGGGGGACTGTTGGGGGATATTGCAACATCCCTCCCAGCCAGTCTCTGTTCAACCCAGAGGTCTCACCTTGAACTCCAAAGGTCCCCCTTGGCTGGAACTGTGGGGGTGTGGGATAGGACGGTCAACTTTCAGCTATTTCCCAGTCCCCATAATTTAAAGTCTCTTTGCTGATGGAAGTCCCTACGTCAGAGTTCTTGCTGATGGTGCCTTCCTGGTGCAGTCCGAGAGGCCAGTCACACACAAAGCCTCAGTCATGGGAATTTATAATTTTGTGGTTCCTAAGTCAGGGTAACTTCCTGGAACTTCTGGTGGGGGAGTCATTGTGACATACTGGATTTCATTAGCTGCTTCTGGGAAACAAATAGAGGATTTGGAGCAGAAAATTGGGTGACCTACCTCTTGCTCCAGCTTTTATTTTAGAGGTGAAGATCTCTGGGCTCCCCTTAAGACCTGCAGCGACAAAAAGACTCTAGGGCAGATCCTAGAAGGGTGTGCAGTACCAGACCCTTTCCAGATTCCAGCAGCCTATCCCCTGGGACTGTACAGGAGCCCCTGTGACATAATGCACCATCTTCCTCCCCAGTTGCCCTCTACACCTCCATCTTCGGTGCGCTCCAGCTGCTATGCCTGCTGACGGCCCCTGTCATCGGCTACATCATGGACTGGAGGCTGAAGGAGTGTGAGGATGTCTCTGAGGAGCCTGAGGAGAAAGACACCACCCAGTGAGTAGGCAGGGCAGCGCCTGCCCCTGGCTCCTGGAGAAGGACCTCCCAGCCACATGTTAAGCAGTGATTGGGGGGGGGGGTCCATCTTATAGGCAGTGGAGCCTGCTCAGTTGTCTCATAAGTCCTTGAAGACACTCGAATATCCAGCAAAGTGCATGCACAGGTCTCCCACCTCTTTATGGAAATTCATTGGTGGGCAGAAGCTTGGGAGGCACTGAGCTAGATAAAAGCAGGGGAGAAACCAAGGGAAGACCCCCAACCCCCAGGATGGCCCTCAGATCCTTGGCATGAACAGCAGCATGGGGCCATCCCAAGCCACTGGCCCACAGGATTTATTCCACTTAGTTCGAGTAGTAAACTGCTATAACCGTCTGTATGAGTAGATTTGTTGAGCCGGGCATGGAGGCACATGCTTGCAATCCCAGCACTTGGGAAGCTAAGACAGGAGGGTCACGGCCTTGAAGCCAGCCTCAGCAACTTAGTGAGGCTCTCAGCAACTTAGCAAGACCCTGTTTCCAAATAAGAAATAAAATAGTTCTGGATGTGTGTCCCAGAGGTAGAAGGCCCCTAATTTCCATCCCCAGTACCAACAAAATTAAAAAATAGATTTGTTAGCCGGGCGTGGTGGCGCACGCTTGTAATCCCAGCATTTGGGAGGCTGAGACCGGAGGATCCGGGTTCGAGGCCAGCCTCAGCTACCTAGTGAGGCACTCTGCAACTTAGTGAGACCCGGTTTCAAAACAAAGAATAAAAAAATAGGGCTGGGGATGTAGCTCAGAGGTAGAATGCGCCTGAGTTCAATCCCTAGTACCACAAAAAAAATAGATTTATTGATAATTATGAGTATTAAACAAAGTACTGGAGCACTGCTTTATGAAAGGGTTGGGCCCTAATATCAGAGGATGAGTTAAATGCTATTTTCTATGACTCCACCTTAATATAATAAGCTGCTATTTATTGTATTAGGCCCAGTGCCAAGCACTAAACACCCAATACCTCAATTAAGTCTCGTGTCACTATAAAGAGGTGTGTGCTGGTATTGCACTCATTTTACAGATGAAGGAACTGAAGCCAAGAGTTTGAGTCATTTGCCTGGGGTCACATAGTTAGGCAGTGGTGGGCCTGGGACTCCCTGCAAGTCTCAAAGCGCTTGGTATTTGTTCTCAAATGTTGTCTGATCCTCCACAGGATGTCGGTGTGGGTGGTGAGACCAGACGTGGGAATAGTTAATTCAAGGGAAATAATTATAGAGAAGGCTCTGTTATCTAGGTCAGATTCTACAGCCAAGAAGTTATTTGTGCCCATCCTGGTTCCATCTGCTGCATATTTATTTTCCCTGCACCCTCTCCTGCCCCCCAAGGGGAAATCCACTTACTCCTGTCTTTGACTTATGCTCTGGCTTATCACCAGGTTCCTGTGAGATCTGGGCAAACTGAAAGCTTGTGGTGCAGTGAGGCTTTGCCATATCCATCCCTGACCATGTCAGAGCTGTCTTCAGTGAAGCAGGGTGGCTTGTTGACCTGCTTAGGTCTGAGATCCTCCACTGAGGTTCACCTCACAAGGAGGATCCCTAATGCTGGTCTAGGCCTGACACCGTCCCTAAGACACTCTTGGGTGGCCTGTGAGTCTTGCACCAGTCCATATACCGGGACTCCCAAGGCCTGACTTCTAGGTAGGGCCCACATTCCTCCAGGAGTCCCCTAGCTCCTATGCTCTGTCTCCACAGAGGTGAGAAGAAGAAGAAGCGAGACCGTCAGATCCAGAAGATCACTAATGCCATGCGGGCCTTCGCCTTTACAAACCTGCTTCTTGTGGGCTTTGGGGTGACCTGCCTCATCCCCAATCTGCCTCTACAGGTGGGTATGCAGAGAGGAAGAGGCCAGGTGGGGAATTAGACAAGAAGTTTAGAGACCAAAAGGTGTGTGGTGTGTCATGGAAGCCATCAACAGAGCAAATGTGACATTTCATTCATTCAATTTAGCCAACCTACCAACCAACCAGCCACTGTTATTTATAGAGTACCTGCAACCTACTAGGCTTATGCATTTCTTGGAACTGTGTTGGATAGTTGTATGGTTACTGTTTTGCATCTGATATCCAAAGAGTTCTGGCCGATCTGTGGTGTTGGTGGGACCATCTGCCTCACTGGCAAGATGGTACAAGAATGCCCACAGGGCCTCTACCCTGAAGAGAGTGGAAAAAGACTGATCATGGATGCTTGGTATCTGGGTTCAAAGGCTTGATTCCTTTGCACAAGATTTCTTTTTTTTTTTTTTCTTTTCTTTCTTTCTTTCTTTTTTTTTTTGTGGTACTGGGGGTGGAACTCAGGAGCCTTCTACCTTCAGGCCATATCCCCAGCCTGATTTTATTTCTTATTTGGAAACAGGATCTCGTAAGGTTGATGAGAGTCTCACTACTTGCTGAGGCTGTCCTTGAACCTGTGATCCTCCTGTCTCAGCCTCCCAAATACTGGGATTACAGGCATGTGCCACCACTCCTGGCTGCACAAGATTTGTGATGGTTTTGAAACCTAACTTTTGTTAGAGATTGAAAGCAGGGTAGACTTTGTCACCTGACTGCCTCTATCCTTTGATCTGTGAAAGTGTTCTAGC
>PVLC010043401.1:0-12566 GCA_004027655.1 Graphiurus murinus | reverse complement strand
AGGAGGAGGAGGAGGAAAAGGAGGAGGAGGAGGAGAGAACCTCAGTTAACTTTTAGTAAAGTTACCCAAAGTGTCAGTGCTCAACAAGTTCATAAAGTCTGACTGCAAATTTGGCATCAGTGGGAATGCAGAGTGTCCTTAATGAAACACTGGACTGGTAACGTGTGGCACTCAAGAGTAAGAATGCTTTATGCCTGACATTTCATGTAAAAGGGTCGGGAGACGGATTTAGAGCACTTAAACCCAGACTTTGGAAATAACGATCTTAAGGCAGAGTAATTGCATTTTTTATCTGCATCTTATACCTATTGTACAAAAATTGCGTATCACTTCTATAATTTTTCTAAATGCAAAAACAGCATGTGGCATTTTTTATCCTTAATCATTTCTTCATCTTGATTCTCAGTTTGAACACATTTCTGTTTCACTCAAGGGCTAAAAGTTAGCTAGATCAAACTTATTCTATTTCTTTTCTGATGGTGCACTGTATTAAAATGAAAGAAAAATGGCTACATGACGTACTCCATACAAAATCAATGAGTTGCAGTCCTAGTAACTATAGATACCTAAAAATGAGATTTTATGTGAAAGAACTTTTAAGCCTCATATGAAATGAACTTTCATATAAATTTCTCATTGCACTATCAATAGATTAGAATATGATCTAATACTATGATACATTTGAATATAATTCTTTATTCTTAAGAAAACTTAGGTTTTGATTCATAATCATAAAATTCCAGTGTTCAGGTCTATAGTATGCATGCTATTATTTTATGGTAATACATGAGTTTTTGCCAATAGGACACAATGTGTTTTCCTTTATTTATCATTTATAGTAAACAGGATTTGTATTGACTGTCTTCATTTCCTACCATAAGATTCATAAAGTCATTTCAAACTCATTTTGCAGAGCATCTTAATATATAAAATTAGCAGTTTTATATAAGTACCAGGAATAAGTTCCATTGTATTTATGCAGAGTTGTAAATGTCTAAAACATTTGTTAGACTTTATAGCTGATCTTGTTCAAAGTGGTCCCTTGCAGACTTTGTCTAGACATTACCACCATTCATATCTAATTTCACACAGACATGCCATATTAGTTTTTGGGAAATTAAGAATGGATCCTAATTTTCCCTCCTTTTAAAAATGATATAAATAATTGTTCAGCTATTTTAACTACTTCTTATGTATGTAGGTATTGATATAAATGTACATCATAAATTTGTTAATACCTTAGGAAATTTAGATTTATCACAAATAAAATAGAAGCCTAAAGATTATAACTACAAATCAACTGCTCATGTATATTTCAGTTGAGTAAAATTATATACTATACTAATATCACATAGTTTGACAAATACTGGCTATATTTTACTCCAGGAATCTGAGAGACAAGATAATAGGTTTTTTTTTTTTTCTTATTACAAAAGGGTCCAAAATTAATAGCTGCCCACATTCATTCTCTTAAGTTTTCCCAAAGCACTTGACCGTTTTGTTATATCATTCATCTATGTTCAGAACTTTCATAGAAAAGGAGGCAAAGCTAATTTTGAAGACATTAAGCTGTTAAGTTTTCTTTTTTTTAATAATCTACAATCACACTTATTAACATACCTTTATGATGAGTATCACATCAAATGCTAAGAATTTATAAAATTACTGTTGGCAATGTCTCAGAGAATGGGTTCATCATTTCATATCATTTTTATAAACCTTTTCTTTCAATTGAACACAAAAACAATCTTGTAAGGTAAGGATTATGAAATTTAACCTCTGCTATCTGCATTCAATCTATTTAGTGTTTTCAAATGATCTTTTTAAAAGTTTTTGTAGGACTTGTACTTCCAAATATGATAGAGTATCTTAGGGAGGAACAACAATGTAACCAAGAACATAAAGATACTGAAGAAATCCACACACAAAACCATCTGGAGAGCATCTGAGGCAACCAGGATTTGGGGACCCAAGAGGAAAAATGGAAGCATATGCTCTGGGTAAAAAGGAAAGCCTCGCCCCTTCTCAATTCTGTCCATGACAAGAATAAATCAATCAGACCCTTCTTTGTTTTGTACATCCTCTCCTGCCATGAAATGTCATCTTCCTCATTGTTAGGCAACCAGAAGACCCTCACCAGAGGCCGGCCAGATGGGGCCACCAGAGCTTGGATTTTCAACCTCTAAACCTGTCAGCTAAATAAGCCTCTTGACTTTATAGAGCCTCAGATATTTTGTATATTGCTGCTTTTTTATGGCAACACAAAACATACTAAGATAATTATTGGTAGTAGTTTTTAAAATTCTATTTTAATTATATATCAAGTCTACAATGCATATCTTCATCTTATCTACATTTTGAATCTTTCCTATTGTTTTAACACACTACTTAGAGTAACTTGAAAACTTTTCCCTACTACTATCTGGTTCAGCTTGGTTTCTTTTTCTCATTGTTTGGTTTGCTTGTTTACTTTGGTCTTATGACCCTGTCTCATAAATTGGTCATCTATTTTTTATTTAATGAAGAATAATTTACATAAAAAGATAAAGCAACATTTCCTCTAATGAAGGTTTATTTCTGACTCAGCATTGCCAATTAAAAGTCTCACCAACCTTTCAATATTATGAAACTAGGAACCTCTTGGGGGAGACAAACCCCATCCATCCAAACTGTAGCAAGAATTTATTTGAGACCCTGTCTCAAAATAGAGAAATTAAGAAACAAAAGAGGCCTCAGATGAAGGAGCAGAGATGACAGTGGAGTGATGAAGAGGGTTTAGGGAAGGAGGCTGGGGGGGGTAGAAATGAAATAAAGGTAACTATTTTACTTTAATTGAATTTTTTTGCAGTACTGGAGATTGAATCCAGGGGCATTCTACCTCCGGGCTATGCTCCCAGTCTTATTTTTTATTCTACCTCTGAGCTACACCCCTAGTCCTATTTTTTACTCTTTATTTTGAGACAGGGTCTCACTAAGTTGCAGAAGCCCTCACTAAGTAGCTGAGGCTGGCCTCGAACCCAGATCCTCTGGTCTCAGCCTCCTAAGTACTGGGATTACAAGCATGCACCACAATGCCCAGCTAAGGTAACAATTTAAATGATGCTATGTACGTACATGAAATTACCTACATCAATCTCATGGACATGTATGCGAAAGAGAGAGAGGAGTGGAATTAGAACGGAGGCACACCAAGTGTTGCATGCGTGCATATTCCTGTCACTCTATACCTCCGTGGGATGTATAATTGCAATGCACTGATAAAAGCAACAATAATGATAATAATAATAATAATAATAATAATAATAGTACCTGGGGGAGGAGGTTGGGTGTAGCTCTAACGTAAAATGCTCCTGGATTCAGCCTCCAGTAAAACAACAGCAGCAACAAAAAATTGCACGTTGTAAGATGCATGTTATCCAGTGTGATCAAACTGCTACTATGTAAGCTGTCTGATCACCTCAGGGAATGGTGTCATATAAGAGACTCAGTGCAGAGTGTTGGTTGCCACCGTATTGTCCTTGGTGAGTAGAAACTAACCTCATTATATTCTTTAGTTTGAGGACAATATTCACAGGTATCATGTATATGGAATCCTAGATTTCCATCTCCTGTAAGTGTTTGATTAGGAGCATTGGATAGTGATAGTGTGTCTATCTTTGTTGCCCCTGCATGGCATACTCTGTTATTGCAATCCTTTACACTGGAGAGAGAGTTATTAGTGTCTTTAAGTCAAGCCAGATTTGCAAAGCCAATCCAGAAATCCCACAAGTCAATTCAGGAAGCTCATTGTGAAGGTGTGTGTCAACTTGACTCCACTAAGGGATATTGCGAAAGCTAGAAAAGCAATCACGCTGGGTATGGACATAAAGGCTGGTGCCTTGGCGAACTGAGTGGCTATCTGCCTTCAGTGGTAGTGAGTGCCATCCAATCATCTGGGAGCACAGATAGAAACAAAAAGAAGAGGAAAGGCAAATGAAATGTGCTCTCTCTCTTGAAGCTAGGGCACCTGTCTCCTCTTGACTTTGGATATCAGAGTCCAGATGCTGTGGACTTTGGATTCTAGGGCTGCATTAGGAGTCTTAGACTGAGAATTACACCATCAGCTTCTCTGGACTCAGCTGTGCTATTGTCTTCCCTGGTTCTCCAGGATTAAGATGGTCTATTGTGGAACTTCTCAGCCTCTATAATAATGTGAGCCCATCTCTCTAGTAAACCCCTTCTCAACTATCTATCTATCTATCTATCTATCATCTATCTTATCTATCATCTTTGTATCTGTCATCTATCTAATCTATCATCTATGTATCTATCATCTATGTATCTATCTATCTACCATCTATCTATCTGTTATCTATCATCTCTCTATAGCTATCATCTATCATCATCTATCTATCTTTCTATCTATCTGTCATCATCTCTCTATCTATCATCTCTCTATCTATACCCTATTGGTTGTGTCTCTGGAGAACCCTGGCTAATTCATTTATACTTAAGATTCTTGTTTACTGGAATCACTCTTGATACCAAATATACATAGGTGACCTTGAAAGGCCTATTTCAGGAATTTGCTTCCTGAAGTTATGGAGGCTGGCAAGGCCAAAATCTGCAGAGTGATGTGGCAGCTGAGAGATTCTGAAAAGGGCCAGTGCTGCAGTTCATAACTGGGGCCATCTGTTGGCAGAATTTTCTCTTGCTCAGGGGAAGTGAGTCTTTAGTTTATTTTAAATGATTAAACAAAGGCCACCCACATTACAGAAGGCAATGTGTTTTACTCAAGATTCACTGATAAAAATATTAACTTAAAAATTTAAAAATACTCTCATAAAACAGCCAGAAAATGTTTGATCAAATATCCGTATTCATGGCTCAGGCACGTTGACACATAATATTAACCATTTCATATGTGGCAATGGAACCATGAAACTCTTAAAGTGAAAATCATCTGACGTCATTTATTTCACATTGACTTTGCATTCCTCTATGGTATCCTACATATGTACTTTCCGCATTTACTTGCTTTTTTATCATATTCAGTAATTAAATTTGTTTTTTAACCCTGATCAATAAACTATCTTCCTGTAGAAGATAATTTATTATCTTGTGAAGGTCATATTATAGGTCATATTATAACTTTTATCAAGTCAACTCTGGATTTAACAGTCAACATTTGTTTCTCTTGCTCAGAGCAGTTCCTGAAGTAACATCACAGAGACTGACACCAATCTGCAGGAATTTGCCCTAAAATTTCTACAAAGGGTTTGTGGTCTTAATAGGTCATTGGCTAAGACCTGGTGAAATTTTTAAAGGGCAAAATCTAATGTCTAAGGAATATCTTATCTTCGATTTTAAAGTCTTACACATTTTAAATGACTCAAAATTATTTCAGATTTTAACTTTTTCATTAGTCTCGTTTGACCATATTTCTACCTACTGTAAATGCGGTATTAAAAATAACTGGAGTGAATTTAACATTTTCCATGTAATGATTTCCTGAGTTCATTACCTTTTACTAGAGTAGTGCTTTCATGTAACAGATAGGCGTAGACATCTAAACATCTAATATCAAGATCTCCTGGAGAAATGATTGCTTTCCTGGTGATAAACAGGTTTATCAAACTATTATCAAAGTTCAAGGCATAGTTCAAGACCTCAGAAGAAAATTGTAAGTGCCGACCGTATGGAGGTGAATTTCCTGCTCTCCAACTGCCTTTTAATTTGTCTCCCTTCAATGCAGACTTTATAATATCTTCACTTGTATGATTTTGTGCTGTCGAATGGTTTGGAAGAAAGTTGCCAGGAAATACCTCTACCTGCTGCAGTGAATCACAGTCTTTTCTCAGTCATATCACATCTGTGAGACTGCTTAGCACCTGCAACACACTTCGACTGGCGAATTGCTGTTGCCTATTTCTTGCCTTAATAGCACAAAATATCCAGCATATGTTGGTAATTCTTTTATAATATGTTTGAAAATGTGCATACAAATGAATCCTCTTCAGGTGCAAGAGCATGAATTTATAGTGCAATTAACAGTTTGAGCTCACACCTGCTTTAAATACCACATAGGCCTGTATTTTAATTATAAGGTAAGCAGTGAGACCACCCAAAGCCTCCAATCCATATGCAGTCTCAAGAACCAAGGCCGAATTCAATTCCAAGTGTGAGCTTTGTTTTCAAGGTCTATGCCTTTTAAATGTTAAAAAATATTCTTCTTATAAAAACCCAGTTTCTCTAGGATTAAAAAATGAAGTGGCATATATTTTACATGAAAGGTTAGGAAAAATGGGAGCTAGTTGAATGGTTATATATTGAATGGCTTAAAATATGATAAAATATCACATCTAGGAAGAATTAAACCTATATTTTGAGCCAAGTATTTCTTGAATTTGTCTCTTGTTTGTGTAGTTCAACATATATGACTTGAATTATAGAAATAATCTCGTATCTGGGTATCTCAATTCTCTTCCTTATTTACACTAGCAGTATATAAAACCTATTCCTGTTTCATATACTTGTCAATTTAAAAATGAACCACATTGTTGTTAGTCTCAAAGATTTTCCCTTTTGTATGAATTGAACTTTTCCCAATACTGATGTGGTTTTGATATGAGGATTAGCCATTCTGATTTTCACCTCTGTGAAATACCTGCTACTAATTTTTTCAAATGTTTTTATTTTTTTCCTCTTAAATGGGTTTGTTCATCTTATTGATTTGAAGGAAGATTTCATACTCTGAATACTAATTATTTTATGATTATGCTAATTGCCACCATTTTCTTCCAGAATTTATCTAGTCATTTAATTGTCACTGAAGAAAATTTTCATGAATAATAAAGATGAATTTCAATGTCATAGATTTATTAGTATTTTCCTACATGGTATATGTGTTTGAGTTTTTAAATATAAATGTTTTTGTCATTCAAAGCCCACGTGTTATCATTTCATTTCCTTTTAATAGTTATAAAATGTATCTTCTCATTCTTTCTTCCTTAATGTAATTGCATTGATTTATTTGTTTGATGTGAGACACTGAACCAATTCCACTGTTTTTCTCTCAAAAAATTCTTTTCCAGTACCATTGAGTAATTTCTCTTTTTCTGACCAAAATGAAATGTCACATCTATTGTACCATAGGAATCCATGAATAGGCTGATCAAGTTGTGTGTGTGTGTGTGTGTGTGCCTGTGTGTGTGTATGTATATGTGTGTGTGTGTATGTGTGTGTGTGTGTGTGTGTGTGTGTGTGTGTGTGTGTGTTACTGGGGATTGAACCCAGGGGAATTCTACCTCCAAGTTACAACTCCAGCCCTTTTTATTTATTTATTTTTTAATTTTGAAATAGGGTTTTGATAAGTTGCTGAGAGTCTCACTATTTGCTAAGGATGTCCTTGAATGTGCTATTTTATCTCAGTTTCCCAAGTACTGAAACTACAAGTGTGAGCCACCATGCTGGATTAACAAGCCAATCAGGTTTTTATGTCTCTCTGTACTAGGACTACACTCTATTAAGTAATATTCTACTAAAAATAGTTTTGAAGCCAGGTGTGGTGGTGCATGCTTGTAATCCCAGTAGCTGGGAAGCTGAGAAAGGAGGACCACAGGTTTGAGGACAGCCTCAGCAAGTAGTGAGACATTCATCAACCTAGCGAGAGTCTGTTTCAAAATGAAAGTAAATAAGGATGGGTATATATCTCAGAGTTAGAATGTTCCTGAGTTCAATCCTCAGTACCAAAGGAAAAAAATAGTTTTTATATCTGATACATCAAGTTATTATTCTTCAGATGTGATTTGGCTATTTTTGATATTTTGTTCTAATGTAGATATTTAGGATTATCTCATCAGATTATTAAAGGTGTGGCTCCTTTGTTTTTTTCTCAACTGAAGCTAAGTTAAATCTGAATATTGACTCATGAATAATTCCATGCTCATGATAACTTTTTAGTGTTAACATTTTTAATGATGTTTTATATTTTATATCCATTAGTGTTTATTTTATAAAACTGGAAGCTCTCATTATTGGTTTACATATATTTATAATTATTATATATTCTTGATGAATTGTTCCCATTATCAATTTGTAATACCTTTTTGTCTCTTCTAACTGATTTTGACTTAAAGTCTGTATTGTCACATATGAGTATAGCTACAACTACTTCCTTTTTTATTTTATTTGCTTGTCATATAATTTTCTATCCCTTCACTTTCAATCTGTGTATGCTTTTGCCTGTGAGGTGAGTTTCCTGCAGTCAGCATCTTGTTGGGTCTTGTTTCTTAGCCCAAAAACCCAGTCTGTGTATTTTAATTGAGTAATTAGACTATTTACACTTAGGGTCATTACTGAAAAATATACACTTGCTTTTATTTATTTTGTTGTTGTTTTTCTTCTGGTCACTTTGAATATTTTGTGTTTTTTTTTTCTTCCATTGATTTTTGAGGTTTGTTGGTTTTATGTATTAACAATGTCTGATCATTTCTCAATTAATTCTTATTTATCTACTATTATAGTGAGATTTATTCTTTTCTGAACTCTTACAGTTGTTTTAATCACTCTTCTTCTTCTGGGTATAGGACCCTCTTAAGTATTTTCTAGAATGTTAATTTAGTGATCATGCATTCCCTTAGCTTATGCTTATCATGGAAGGTCATTATTTCTCCTTCAATTCTGAAGGAAAGTTTTGTTGGGTATTATAACATGTGCTAGCAGTTATTTGTTTACAGAAGTTTAAATACATCATGCATGCCCTCCTTGACTTTAGACATACTGCTGAGAAACTCAGTGCTTTTCTGATGGATTTGCCTTTAAATGTAGCATCTCTTCTCTTTTATCTATTTAGTTCCATTTAAATTTCTAGTTGGTTCTTTTAAATTCAGAAAGCAATAAGAAAATGTTATTAGGTGAAATTAAAAATTAATGATAGAAATACTTTTCATGAAAATATTATCATGCATTTGGGATTTTATTTTTTGGGGGGGGAGGTACTGTGGATTGAAACCAGGGATTTTACCTTCAAGATATACCCCCACCCAGCCCTATTTTTTATTTATTTATTTATTTTTTATTTTGAAACAGTTTCTCACTAACTTGTGGAGGGCCTAAGTATCTGAGGCTGGCCACGAATTGCCACCATCCTGTCTCAGCCTCCCAAGTACTGTGATTACAAGTGTGTGCCACCATGCTCAGCTTGGATTTTTTTTTTTCATTATAGTGAATATACAGATTAAATATATTCATTTTTAAGGTTAAGTATGTATGTTAAAGTTGCTACTACATTGACAGAATAGCAAGAGTACGTGTATTCTAGATAAATATAGGGAATATGTGGACTGAAGAAAGAGAATGGGCAAACTAGTAAGTTGAAGGGAGAATATAAAGAAGAAATATACAAAAAGTAGAAAAATTAGCAAAATATGTTACATATTTTAGTAATATTTCTTTTAATAAATGCATTTATTAGTAAATGTATTGCTAATTCAGATTGCTTATAGAACTGTTTAAAATGAATGAGAAAGATAAATTGCCTAATATATAAAAAAAGAAACAAACCTACCCCTCAAAAAAATAACTATACAAATAGGCATTTCATAGAAGAGGAAACTTGAATAGCTAAATGACATATGGAAATACATCAAGTTTATTATTAATTAGAGAAACACAAGATAAGATATATTCATCCCATTTAGCATCCATGAAATAGAACAAACTAAGACATTCGAAAGTTTCAAGGGCTGGTAACAAGGATACTGAGTAGCTGAAATGTGTTATGTGAATGGATGTTATGTTACCGTAAATTGGCAAAATCAGTTTTAAAATAAGTTTGCCACTATCTGGTAAATTTTAACATGTGAATCCCAATGACTTAAAATTTCAGTTCATAGGAATGGAATTCTGAATTGATAGGAATTCATATCTGTGCATCAAGAGACATACTAAAGGATATCCAAAGAAACATTATTTTAGAATAGCAAAAGAAGTTAAATATGATACAATTGTACCATTTAAGTATCTTGTATTATAACATTCATATAAAATTTTTAAAAATGCACAACTTAAAAAAGATAAAAATAACTCACACAGATATAAAATTATTAAAAATAAGGAATGTTAACATAAGTAACAAGAAAGACAAACTGCCTAAAATAAAAACAAAGAAACAAACTCAGCCCTTCAAAACTGTGAATGAAAGTGTTTCATAGAAGAGGTAGCATGAATAGCTTAAAAACAAAGGGAATCAGTGGTGTGCTTTTATCACATTTAATATATTTTATCTGTGTGGGGGAGGGTTTACTGGTTTATTTGGAATTGAACCCAGGTCAATTCTACTTCTGAGCTAACCCCTGGATCTATTTTATTTATTTTATTTGGAAATATGGCTCATTAAGTTGCTAAAGGCCTTGCTAAGTTACTAAGGCTGGACTGGAATCTGTGATCCTCCTAATCTCAGCCTCCCAATTACTGGGTTTATAGATGTGCAGCACTGTGCCCAGCTTACATATTATTTTAGAGAAGTATATGTTAATACATGACTGCATGTGAATGATTCATATGTTTAGAATATTAATCACATTGTGGGTAGTAAATGCAATCTAAGAGATGTTCAGGGAAGGCTTAAAAGCCACCATTACTATTCCATGGTTAAACTGTGTATCTGCCTATTTGTATATATACAGACATGCACAATATATAAAATTTTTGTATATATTATAAACTTCTTAAAGTGTTATATACTATTACATGCATCATTTCTTATCTTTCTTTTGAAAATAAATAAAGTCTCTAAGAATATAACTACTCTGAATTAGGTAAGCTAATACACTACATACTATATAGGTGAGACTTCTATTGAAAGAACAGTTTGGTAGATAGTAAAAAGTTTTGAGTATTCCTAAGCAATGCTGACAATAAAGAAACTCCACAAAACACAGAAAAAAAGAAGTTGTGTAGATGCAATATTTAGAAACAGATTTGGCCTCTTCACACTTGACTGTACTGGGAAGATGACAGATGGCTCTACACACACGAGTGGGGAGGTGGGAACTCCTACAGCTTTGGAGAAGCCAGGGTCTGTGATTTCATTTTAACAGGCATTTATGCAAAGTCAGCTGCCAGAACCTAAACAATAAATTTTCACATTTATCCTATCATAAGTTAAAACACACTTGTAGGTAAATAATATTCTCAGTTTACAATCGGAAACACTAAAACTGAGAGAGATTAAGTTCCCAGCTCAAAGCTAGATGGCAGATAGTAGAATCTGAATCTCAACCTCTGCCTCTGTCTCAGTGCTCTGATGTTGCAACACTGAATTCAGAGACAGGAACCATGAAGAGGAACATCTGGAAAGAATTTCATCCTTAGCTTTTTAATCACTATCATTTCTGCTTTTATCATGTTAGTGGAAGTATTACTCTTTAAATCTGAGGTTCATTGTAATAGAACCTTAATATTTTCATTTTTAAAAAAAAGCCTAAACTTCTTGTTTAACATAATAGGCTACTGAACTAACTGTCTTTAGCACATCCTGCCTCTACTCTATAAAACTTATCTATGGAGAGACCAAGTCATAAAAAGTAAAATCATATTTCCACCTAAAGTAAGACATCATCAATGTTCTGGAAGAATATGAAAGAAAATTGAAAAATTAATTAAACTTTTAAACATTTCCCTCCCTACCTTGACACCTTCAAAAAAAATAAAACAAATGGATTTAGTGAATCTTACAAAGATACATTTTCAAAGTTACATAAAATGGAAAGCTAGAAAATGAATTGTGGCAAAGAGAAGGGTAGAAAGAGAAGATAAAGGAGTAAGGGTTAAAGCCAAAGTGTACGTGTTTTACTGAGTTCGGTGATATTTTACCAAATTCATGCCCTCCTGGAACCTGTGAATGTGACTTAATTTAGAAATATTCTTTTTTTTTTTTCAATACTGGAGTACTGGGGATTGAACCCAGGGGCATTCTACCTCTAAGCTACACCCCGAGCCCTATTTTTTATTCTTTATTTGGAAATAGGGTCTCACTAAGTTGCAGAGGGTCTGACTTAGTAGCTGAGGCTGGCCACAAACCTATGATCCTTCTGTCTCAGGCTCCCAAATACTGGGATTACAAGTGTGCACAACCAGGCCCGACTGAGAAATATTGTCTTTTAAGATACAATTACAGTAAGATGAAATCCTACTGTGCAGGTGAGAGATAAATTCAAGGTGACCAGTGCTTGTATAAGAAGAGTGAAATTTAGAAACAGAGACAGACTCAACAGGACCTCAAAAGCACAAGCAACCCAAAGGAAGATCAATATATGGGATTACAATAAACTAAAGAGCTTCTGTGCAGCAAAGGGAACTATCAAGAACCTCAACAGAGAACCCGCAGAGTGGGAGAAAATCTTTGCCAGCTACTCATCTGACAGAGGACTCATATCTAGGATATACAAAGAACTCAAGAAACTCACAGCTAAGAAAACAAATAACACAATCAAGAAATGGGAAAAGGATCTAAATAGACACTTCACAAAAGAAGAAATACAAATGGCCAATAAATGTATGAGGAAATGTTCCACATCATTAGC